>NW_022983943.1:0-133905 GCF_010724455.1 Aspergillus lentulus | reverse complement strand
CTAGAGTATTGAATTATCAGATAATTCTTCTGCGGGTTGATAAATGAAGTAAAAAGATAAAGAGTGGTGTGGACCGACCAGTGGCGATGCGGCAATGGAGGAGGAAGTATGTGATGATGGAGGGTCAACCAAAGTGATAAATTTCATATTGCAATTTCATTATAGGGGATTTATTTACCAAAGGAGGGGGGAAGACAAGAACGATGGTGTATGGAGGGTGTTACAGTCCGGATTGAGAAAGACGACGAAGTAGTAGTGGCAGATCTGGACAAGACGAGGATCTCGAGTCAAGTATATTAGGGCATTATTGACCTCCATCCTCATAAGGTCGGCATTCATCCCATGAGCAAGCAGCCCAGTACGATGGCTGTCACCTGTTCGTCCTCAACAAGGGAGTCATGACTCACTCTCATGGCCAGCCTCTCTGCCTTGCTTTCATGATAATTCCTTGCTAGCAATGTATCAGATGTCCAGCCGGCCTAAAAGAATACCCTACATACCATGCCTTCCACTCTCGACCATGATTTATACAAATTCTAGTGAATGATCACTCCTCGACCGAAGAACAGACAGAATGATCAAGCAATGTGAGTATTTGATATATTGCACGAAGCAGATATGACATCATCTCGCCAACTTATTCTGCTGCATTGCGATGGCCATGATTTCTGCTCCATGTGTATGTATGCTCCTCGTCCAAATATTTTGGCCGAAATGGGAGAGACACCGATGGAGTGTTAAAGTGATGGAGGGTGGAAAAGTACTCCGTAGTCTCGTTATGCAGAGTCGAGAATCAAGTATCAAGAATGTCTGATTCGCGGGACACCACCATGTGGAAGGGTTGAGCTAGTGAAAAGGCAACCGTCGTCGTTAGTTTCCTTTGTCTCTCCTGTGATTCTAACTTGTCTCTTGTCTAAGATCTATGAATAGAGGCACTAGGAAGATCGACGATTTCGACAGGCTGGAATCCATACCCGGGGAGGAATCGCCAGTGCGCTATGTGGTGTGGCCTGTGGAGGGGCTCAACCGTTTCACTTTCAGCGCGAGACTTGACTTTCTAGCTCGTGGTGCTGTGGTGGTGTATTTGCAAGTCACTGCCATGTTCGTATCAACTGGTGCTTGGACCCAGACTAGACTGGAACAATAACATTGCGAAGATTCATCATCCGTCCTTTTCTTGTCTTGTCTCGCCACTTGTCCGAGCGCTTCAAAGCTGAGTACGGAGTTAAGCTCAGTCTCCAGTCCACAGCTTGGAACCTCGTAATCTGCTTTAGTCTGACAATCCTGTTAGTCTCCAAGAGGTCCGTGACACCCTGCAAGGTGGTGTGTCATGTCGCTTTCCGAGATGCGTCCTGCACCCCGAACTACTAGACACTAGAGACAACACTAGGGGTATGTTGATGGTCTAACCAGGCTTGTCCTCTCATATTCCGCCTACCTTATCACTATTTTGAGGATCGAGCGAAGAAGCCATGTATGCGAATATCGACGGCTGTCGCGCTTCATACCTCGATCTTTTTCCGATTAGATCATGATTTGGAATACTGTCGTCAGAAGAATGCGGGGGGGGGAAGCTTATTAACCGGAATGCTGTCAGCAATGGACATCACCAAACCCGCTGTTTTCACTCAAATTTGATCAGATAGAGAAGAATCTACAACTAGCCAAATGGCTGATTTTTTTGATCTTGGTTGTTGACCATGACTATGAAGTCATGGTTCTCAGCTGGTATTTAACAGCTCGGAAATGGTAAGCTCATGCAGTATAGGCTCAATCACTCCAGCCTCCTACCTGAGATGACCACAGTGGAGTCTTAAGGGTAGGCAGTCAGAGCTATACATCGCTTTATAGATCGCTTTGTTGACCTCTTCCACTAATATTTCAGACATCTACAATTTACTCCATTTTCCTTCCTTCTTCGAAATTCATGACTAGGCTGCCGATTGTGATGAAAAGCTCCCTGCTCTCTGGCTCGTATCCGTCCCGTCCCGTCAAGGTTCGGACTGCATGATCATGGCCAACAGCAATCCATGGTCGCTACAAGGAGTCTTTAGCAATAATAATGGAAACTACAGTACAGTATCCAAGGTTGCGAGAGACCCCGGTTCGGGGTTTGCCAGAGTACATCTCCGGTAAATAGCTTTCTATATCTTGGTTGACTTCCAAGAATATCTTCCCCTCCCTCCTCCGCTGACAAAAGGCCGGCGTAATACATCAGCTATTGTTTCGCCTTTCCTTGATTTGCTACGATACGCCCTGCTTTGTTCCTCATCCTAGTCATATAATGGGCAGTGATTGGTGATTCTATTTGTAGACATATAGCAACCTCTTATGAGGTCAAAGGGAGAATATCTCCGCTAGATCCGCTGAACGGGTGGATCATCCACGAGGATAATGTACTCTGTAGGTACAAGGCCGATTCCAGTGATACATCTCAAATCATGCGTCTATCTCCCGCCTGGCTTCCGGGGTGTAACATTCTCAGAGTAAGTACCTGCTTAATCTGCCAAAAGCAACAGAGCTCGGATAATACCGACCTACCTATGCGCCATCTCTCCGCACAAGTTCCCATGTCCTACCTACCACAACATCGATTACAGGTGCGACAAGTTCTCTGTAAGCGCCACGCAATACAACCGACATGCAACTTCGCCTACATGAATATATCTGCCCTTAGCGCATGATTTATTATTCTCGGATGACTTCCGAAAATACATCACCAGAATTCAGAATGCAAGTAATTGCATGGCGGTTCTAGCGAAGATCTGCTCAATTGACAAGCAAGGTTGCAGCAGGGATACGCTTCAATACTAGGATCTGCAACCCTCACCGTAAAATACCATCGTCCAAGCTACCTGTAGGTACTCTTTGCACTTTCCGATCCGGTCTACGGGGTATCTACCATAATGACGCTAGATGTGTCGCCTTTGCTCTTTTCCTCACTGCTCAGAGGGTTTCAGCTTGGGCGTCCTTCACAAAGAACTTCCGAATAATTCGACATAATTCAGGTTTCTTTTCCACCATGTATATCTTATTATCAGTGTCAATTATGGTACTGTCAATACAAAGCAGTTGCACGTCAACAAAACAGGATAGGAACATGATTTACTACCTACCTACTTTTAACATGGAGGGCAGCCATGAGCCGGTCAACCAATGAAATGTATTGAAGCACTACAGCAGATGGCATCTACAGTCTGTGATTGGCCAAGAGATCTTTGAGGGGTGACACCAGCTCTTCTGGGCTTAGTCCCATCATCTGATCACCGGTCACTCTTTCCAGCTCTCCCATTGGCCAGCGGTCCTCCCGCTAGCCCAGCCTCCCCCAGCAAAGCTCCTGTTGCGGCCATCGGGAAACATTCCGCATCATCGTTATTATTATCATCATCACTCATCAAGACCATTATCGTCGCCGATTCAGAAGGTGAAACAACCACCAATAGATCTCAACACCGACACTATAGTCGTTAGGAATAGTAGAAGCCTTCTGCTTTGCGGAGACGCTTGCATTTTACAAGCATCTACTGAATCAAATCCTGAGGTATGTAGCAGCCTTGTCCTGCCTCGACCTGGGAATCGACTACGCACTTTCCTCCCCCCCTCCTTAACAGCTTATTTCCCCTCTCGTCTCCTTTTTCCCTTCTTGTTTAATCTGAGTCATATGACAGTAACTGATTATCTTGCAGCCTATCGACGACTGCCTTTTATACTCTCGCCGCTCGAAATAGTATCCTTTCCAACGTTACGCTATCGGAACAGCATCGTCATCGTGCAGCTGTGCGTTGATTTCTCGTTTTCCGGCACTCTCCACTCTTATCGGACATATACCATCTTGGGCTTCTCTGGTATCTGAACTTGATAGTGGAATCGCGCTTCTTTGGCACACCTTCTGTCCATCCTGAAGTGACGCTGACTCGTCCTGTGGGAGGGAAAAATACAGCTGTCGATTAGCCGAAGCCTGATAGTACACCTCCATAACTCTGCAAACGACGATCACAAGCTTGAGACGTTAACTAAACTGCCGTCGAGAAAGGCTATCCTTTTCAGTCGGCGCTAGACAGATTATCATCATCCCGTGCCCAAGCTCCTCGGGAGTCTAGTCCAGTTGCGCAATAGTCAGCTGGCCCGCCTGGGCTTGACCCTATCAAGAGCCAGTTCTCATATTTGATTTTCCTTCTCTCTGTGGCTGCGTTGCATTCGCACACCCCCATTCTTGATTCCTGCAGATCATCTGCACGCACATACTGGTCTCCGTCGTGCATAGTCCCTGCAGGCCTCTCCTTAGCTTGGAATTCTACTACGACTTTCTTCAGCGGTCTGCGAGACGCTCACCTTTCTAGCTGTAGCAATAGCGTCTGCAACGGGATCCCCCACCCTCTTCACCATCTTTTGGTAGGTGTCAACACCTGACGAGGCAGAAGACTGAGCCGAATCAGAGTCATGGCTACGACTTCGTTCCGAGATTCTGTCAACTCATTGGGCTGGTCTCGAAGAGATGCGGATCTACCAGCTCGTACTAACACTTCCTCCACCCCCTTTCTATCGAAATTACAGTCACTGAATCCGTTCGGCCAAGGAGAGGGCTATTTGCGACTGCCCACTCACGAAGCTCCAGGAGCTCCTCTTCCAGCCCCAACTCGACGGGAGGAGGAAGAAGGTTTCTTTGCCCGTAAGTCATCCTCGCTCATGACCGAGATATCCGGATCACCGCCCTCGGTTACTTCGCCTGGTCCAGGTGACTGGGACTCAGTTCCTGCATCTAGGTCGGTTTCACGCAAAGTCTAGTGGCCGCGGATACCTTCAATTCGAGTTGAGTGTTTCAAGCGTACTGATCAACATTGTCCTCGCTAGTAAGCCGATGGGATCGGATGCTCATATTCATCGCCTGCAACCTCGGTGCCGCAGTGTGCTTCATGATTTGCTTTTTCCTTTTTCCAGTGCTATCGTTGAAACCCCGCAAGTTTGCCATTTTGTAAGTGCCATTCCAGAACCCGCCAATGACTATCATCCACCCTGCGCCCTCCTTGCATTCTTCTCAGCAACCTTAAAGGAGGGGCACGAGGCGGTGCACTCGTTGTCATGCCGTGGCTGGGGGGTGGTGTAGTACCCTCTGCTGTGACTTATGATATCGCGGTCTCGGTGCATCCACAAGAATATCTTGGTTCCGTGCCTTAGACTGACTCCAACCGGTTTTGATCTTAGATGGTCTGTCGGTTCTCTGCTCTTTCTACTATCATGGGCTGTCCTCATGGGACCGCTAGTCTACGCTAAGCATTTGGTCTCGGGATCACGGCTACCATTTACTGCCGCCTATTTTGGCTCGATTGCCATGACTCTCTACTTTGCTATCGGAGTAAGTGCCTTGATTTCCTCGTCTCTACGCGCCATTCCCGCCGCGATGACCGGGATTGGCGGCTCGATAATGTCCCCCTTGCCGTAAATTAATTGCGGGTGCATATGCAAGTCAGCATCCTCATTCCTACGATGACATCACTGCACCTTCGCTTCCCTTGTTTTGAGTGTGGTTGCGTCGTACAGACCTCGATTCGGGCCATGCCCCTGATTGTCGACTGCTTCTTGTTCTGCTATAGTCCATCTTTCCTCTCACTTTGGCACTAGCATCCTCATCTAACGGCAATGGAATATTTGCGTGATAAGACTATAGAACTTCTACTGACCTTTGACTCGAAACAGCTCCACTCCACCCTCCTAACACTCATTTCGTCAATTTTCCAGCTTGCAGCCCTGGCCTGGTATCTGGTCAGTTATTTCCCCATGGGTAGCACCGGACTGCAATTCATGGGACGATTCGGAGCACAGCGCGTCGGAGCCTGGATGACCAGCTGATATCCTTCCCTTATCATCTTTTGTTCACATTCTTGGATGCTACTACTGTGCTGCTGACGGCTGTGTACTATTTTGGTGGCTTTCGTAGCGTATGTCTGCACTGTATGAGCCTTTCCCTACCTGCCTGGATCGAGCAGCATCTGATGCATCTACGTTGAGGCTGAATTTGATGACTTTGTACATGTACCGTACACTTTGTTCATAGATACCTATTAGACTTTATAGCAAAACCGTTAATCGAGTCGTTGCTGGGACAGTCGGAAGTAATCAGGAGAGCTCTGCTGTTGATACACTTGAAATCTGTTTATTGCTTACGAAAGGCATGGGAAGGATGACCATTAACTGCTGGTATCCACTGTGTCGGTTTCAGCCGACTCTGGCGCTACCGCAAGTAGAGAAGATGCATAGCAAACAATACGTAGTTTCAGGGCACTGTCAATTCCGTCCCCTGAGTAGACTCATTACAAATCCTCCATCTCATTTCAGCAACTTCCCCCGACTCATCACCATCCCAACTGAGCCCTGCACAACCTTGACGCCGGGAATCTCCGCCTCCCAGATCCCAGTGTCCCCGCCCGATCCAACCTCCAGCCACCGCTTCAGCAAGTCATTGCTCTCCTTGGGCTTGACCTCCGCCGAGGCGGTGCCGACCGTGACGTGCGGGATGGGATTCGCACACGGCCAGTCGGGCTGCTCGCGGTCCTCGGGGGGCATGATGCGTGCGACAAACGCCATGATGCGGTCGTCCCAGATGAGACGCTCGAGGCGGATCCGCGCAGGCGCCAGGGTAGGAGTCAGGACAGGTGTTGCGGTCTGAGCCTGCGGCTGCTCCTTCATTGTGGCGATGTACTGGTTCGCGTAGCGGTCCCAGATATCGGCGCGTTCGGACTTGCTGGCGCGGTGGATGAGAGTGACGTGGAAGGTGGGCTGAAGACGACGCGAGTTGACGAGATGATGGTACAGGCGTGCCTTTTCCGGCGCTGTGGAAGTTGGGAAGAGCGAATGCAGGAGACTGGTCACTTCGGCGGTTGGGATAGAGATGCAGAAGTATTCGATCTTCTGGGCTAGGGCTTCAGGGCTTGGGGTCGGTTCCTGGGGCTGGACGTGTGCTGGGGTCAGCGCAGCGCCATTCTGACCCTTGTTCTTGTTCCAATTCTGTCTCGGCTTTGTAGCCCCGTAGCTGTAGCTGAGGTCGAGTTGGACATGGTACTCCGTCATTGCCCAGGTAATGGCATTGTCAAGTTCCTGCGACGTGGGAACCAGCTGCAGAAGGTCCGGGTAGAATGAATGCAGCGCGTTCACCACGGTTTCGAGGTTCTCCCGTGAAGATGCCGCAACATCCAAGTCGATGACATGGTCAAAGCCGCTGTCGGGTTCACGCTCGGTGCTAATTCCTTCGAAACGGTTCAAGAAACCTTCCATAATGCCGATAATCTCATCCGAGTTCTTCGTCCCAGCGCGGATGGTCTGGTGATTATCTCCTCGCTCTAAGACACGTTTCCGCGTAATCTCTCTGATCGAAGGAAGTAAAACGTCTTTTGGTTCGTGAACGTAGTGGAGAGCTACAAACCGTGCGCCCGGAGACCCAGGGAGGATATCTTCCATGAGCTGCTCTCTCTCCCGCTTCTGATGGTTGTTGCGGTCTGCTATCACAACTGGTTTATCCGCGAGGAGATTGGCGATTTCGAATGCAAACCTCTTCGGTTTGTTCTTTTGTTTGGGAATGTTATCGTTCTGAACATGGCCCCAACCAAAAAGCTTGGTTAGAGCGAGAGCCAGGGTTGTTTTCCCACAGCCGAGCGAAGCGATGGGTGCTAGAATGACGTCTCCGGTCACTTTGTCCGGTTTCCCCGCTTCCATCGCGATGATATCTGATCCCTTTAATCCTCTCTCCTTGAGGAACCCTTCTCGCATGGAGATGATTCCATGGTTCTGCTTATAGAGATCGCCCAGCTTGGGATTCTGGGAGAGTTGCCTCCGAGCATAATGAAGATATTCTTCGGTAATTTTCTGGTGCTTTCTGATGTTCGGAAACTTCCCGGCAATGATCGCTTTGGTACATTCACGCCACTGTCGATACATCAGGTATGGCTCCTCAAATTTATATTTGAAGAACCAGTCCCTATATGGGCCTCCGCCTTCGCTTAGCTGGCACCGGATGACAAATCCCTCCGTCTCACGGCCATCCCAAGTGCCGGTCTCAGCGCAGTGATCGAGAAACTTTTTGACCGAACGGATGTCATCGTATACGAGGTATTTGGCCTTCTTGAAACCCCATGTATCTGCAAATTTATGTACTTCTGAGCTCGGCAATGTCGCGAACTGTGGCACGTTGAAATTAAGCCCGTGAAGATATATTCCTGCAGCTACCGGATCGTAGGCAAGGACATGCTCCTCGAAGCTATCGTCGCAGAGCTCTCCAACTGCTGTAAGGTTGAGCCTGCGCAGCTCTCTGGCCAAGTCCTTGACGGATTTCCCCGTGGAAGCAACGTGACGCTCAACCCACTTTTCTCCGGCTTGAGCGTGGCTCAGGTTCGTGTCCTGTCGCACTCCAGTCGAATGCTTGCTACAAACGAGCAAGGAACCGTCCTCCAGGCCGGAGATGAAGATAATACATCCGTTCTCCTTCACACTGAGCTCATAGGGGCCTCTTGTGTTTGTCTCGATATTTTGCCACTTGGTAGTAGGTACTTCGTCGATATTGAAGAACTTGTCGTAACCGCGCACTACAATCTCGGGAGTGCCGTCTTTCCTCTTGCTCGTGAACAAACCCCGGGCATAGGTCGGAAGATTGCTGCGTTTGTAGTCCCAGTCCATAAACCTCCATGAGTCAACGGAGATGTTATCTGAGCCTGCCACGGCGAAAGTCGATTTCTTGCAGGTAAATGTTCTCTTCCCTTCGCTTCTATTCTTCTTACTGGAGGCCTCCAGGGCTCCGACGAGATGCGCAACTTCCTGCGGATCCTGTTGAACCATATTGAAATTGTTCACTATAGAGATGCACCAGTATGATTGCAAGGTGTAGCTGTGTACAATGGTGATTCTTTTGAGGGAAAGGAGGAGGAATTGAAGAGGAAGGAAGCAAGGACGACTGATGCCAGAATGACTAGAGGGAGACTGTGAATGAAGTTTCTTTTAAAAAGACCCCCTAACCTCAGGAAAGTGAGAGGCTACCTTTGCCTCGAGCTCAAGAAGAAGCCTTGCAATGTCTGCCTGAATTATATGAGTCAACTGTGATTGTTGTGGAAGAGGAAAATGAGACCGCACCAAAAAAGATGAGTGAGATCATACCAATGTCTGATTTGCGGGGCAGAGGGGAAAGGAAACTGAAAAAAAAAATATATATATCACCGCCCGACTTACCACTTTCTTCTGGTTAAAAACTCAGTACATTCAGTACCGTTGCCATCTGCACCATCAGGTACGAGATTTCGGATGATTTAGTCATTTCTGTGCGGTCTGGATTCGACCCTGATTTGGTTGACTCATTCGTTTGGCCCAGATCTGTTGCTTTTGTACAGCCACGATGACTCAACCGAATCCCTACATTCTGGCCGCTGAAAACCCCTCGGGCCTATTGACTCTTTTGCGCTCGAATCCAGCCATCGCGTCCTGTCAAGATGAGCATGGATACTCTCTCTTGCACGCCGCGGCTTCGTATGGCCATGCGGACCTCCTACGCGCACTTGTCAGAGAGTTTAATGTGGACGTCAATCTTCTCGATGAGGACGGCGAGACGTGCCTATTTGTGACCGAGAACGCTGGTATCGCCAAATGTCTCGTTGAGGAGCTAGGTGTGGACTATAATAAGAGGAACGACGAAGGGTTAACGGCGCAGGAGACCATTGAGAGCGACGGCACATTCCCCGATGTCGCAGCATACCTCGCAAAAGTTATGGGCATATCTCCATCAGCACCTGCAGGCTCATCGTTAGACGCCTTGAATGCTCCTCCTCCGTTGCCGCCGAATATCAGAGTCAACCTGGGAACAGTATCGGAGGAGGAAGCGAGCGCAGGGACGGACCAGGTTGACCCAGAGTTTAAACGCCGGATTGACGAGCTCGCCGCGCGGGAAGACTTCCACAGCGAAGCTACGCAAAACCAACTACGACAGCTGGTTATGGATGCCCTTAATGGCTCCAATATTGAGACACAGGACAGAGATGTTCGGCGGAGAACGGAATAAGACAAAGGAATTGAGGGGTGATGATGGGAACAAATACCAATAAGCCATAGCACTGTCCCCAGTTATATTACCACCATGCTCGGAAGGATACATACACTGGGACTTGTTACCAAGCTGGCAAGGCCTCCGAACTTGAGGGTGAACCCAGATGCCAGTCAGCTTTGGCCAATCGAAGACTCGGAAACCTACAGAGTCGTCGTTCTTTTCGCATATCATCCAAGATGAGGATATGGAGTCTCAATGTCATCACAAGGACGTATGGGCTGTCCAATTCGTGTAGATCTTGATGGTTCGGTTTCTTCGCCAAGACCAGCAAGTCTTCGAAAGATGATATGAATATCCCTTGGGATATCCAAGGAGAGGCGATAGCCCTTCGCTATTCAGGCTTCATTGTATTGTCATGCTGATGCGTCTATCTTTTCGGATGTTCATGTTTCAAAATTTGTAAATACATATGGTCACTCTCCCAGGCGCCCAGTTAGCACTTCGGCTTTTCATTTCAAGCTGCACTTGAAATTATTGTCAGTTACTCAACTATTCGCTCCTGATAGACGCTGAGTACCATTCAATCTAAGGTTATGTGTAGAGAAATGTCAGAGAGAAAAAACAACAATTTACTCCATATTCTGGACTATGCACGTGATTGCGGCAGAGCAGCTTCCCCGCATCCGAAACTACTACGGAGTATTCTCTATAGAGGACAATACCTTGAAGGCAGGATCACGCACATCATTATCAGACCCAATTCTGTACACATCTCTGGGCTACAGACCTTCACTGTGGCTTTCATTATGGATCCTGCACTCAATCCAGATACTCCTCCGCCTCCGCCTCCGAAGCCAAGTAGCCATGAAACAAGTCGCAGGGGGACACCACAGCTCAATCAGTCCATACCAGGCACGCCGCAGCAGCAATTTCAAGGGTATTACCAAGCTCAGGAAGGGAAAAATGGAGAAAACAGATATCAGTCCCCTTCCATGGGTGAAGCGGTCCATGCCAACAACATCAACTCTCTTCCGAAGCCTCCAACAGTAGAAGAAGGCTGGCTACCAGACGTTGTGAAAGACAAATCGTATGTATTTGTCAAGCGCCATTTTTGCGATGGGATTGATATACTGAATATTAACTTGTTAATTTTATAGGACCGTTGATCTGCAAGCAATTCTGAAAGACCCCAAACTTATCTCCGCTCTAGCAAGTCAACACCCGGCGTGCACAGCCCAACAACAAAACCTCCAGTCTCTCCTCAAATACAATCAGGATCTGACCAAACATCTTCTTGAACTGCAAGCGCGTCTGGATGAACAGCGCGCTTCTACGGAGACGCTTCTTCTGAAACACCAATCGCTAGAAGTTTCATGGAGAAAGAAACAATCAGAAATGGATGCTGCCTTGGCGCCGTGGTCGCCCAAGGCTCTTTACCAACGGCTCTCAGCCTCTATTTCCGAGCAAGAGGCTGTTTGTCGAGCGGTGGAGGAAAGCTTCCTCGAAGAAGAGCATCATGGGCGAGCGACTGAAAAGGAGGTCGCAGATTGGGTCAGACGAGTACGAGCTGAGGCTGCCAAGTTGGCCGCAAGAAGAGAAGCCAAGGCCCGATGGGATGAAGGCAGAGTTGGTGGATGGAGATGAACGATTGGTATGTTTCAGCGCCTTGAATAATACATATACTATCCGCATCCTGCTCAAATAACTAATATACACAGAAATATCTTTTGGGTGGTCCGAGATACTATCTTCATGACAGGCATATTCACGTTCCATGTGTCATGCACACATTATTACCTGAAACTCCACCGCTGTGTCGAAACATTAAATTTCTCTCCGCAGATAGAATCTTACACCAGATTCTCAGCTTCCCTCTCGACATCAGCATCCTGCCGTGTTGTCTTTCGAGTGTCGTGCGTATCAATTGGCGGGTGTCCATCTGCCTCACTTGGGAATCTGGGACACTTGAAGAACGCATGTCTCCGACTTCTTGCCGCCCAAGACCACCCTTCGCCTCGCGTGATGGGGAGATGGTACATTCGAAACCCGATCCATGCAAATACAGCGCCCATGATACTGCCAAATAGAATGTCAAAAGCGTGATGACGATAGTCGAACCAGCGGGATGCAGCAATGAAGCTGGCAACTGCAATAGGCACAAACGCGATTACAAGCATATAGACCGGCGGGGCTGCTCCACGTTTTCGAATTGATCCATGTGTCGGGCCGATCGGATTTCGGTTCAACAAAGAGTGTCCGAGGTATGGAAATGCGATTGAGAACTTTGAACACAGCCATAAAGTCAAGTATGTCAAGCCGGCAAAAGAAACTGCAAGGTGTCAATATGTGTAGACCCTCTGGATCAGACATCAGCCACTTACGAGATGAATGTCCGCTGGGGAAGCTTGCAAATCCGTCATTTGCAAGTACTTTTGACTTGTTTTGGCATATCTTCCAAGTCACCAGTGTGGGGGCCCCCGCAAGCTTCTCTCCCAGGCCACCGACAGCATAAGTGGCTATATTCGAGAGATCCGGGTTGCAACGCGCAAGCATGTCGGGTCGTGGCCTGCCATATAAGTCCTTCAAACCCTCGGTCGCCATCCATGCCCATGCAAAAGCGACCGCCAAACCCATCCACCCTGCATTCCATTCCCATAGCTTGTATCTCCAGTGTGATGATCGAGACACATTCTGGTCCTTTGTGGACATGGGGATAAGCAGGGCTGTGATCACAATAATGACAGCCGGAGCAATCAGAGCTACCACCACTAGGACAGCGGTTGAGACTGTTTCATGTTCCGTATACGGAAAGGAAATGCTTGGGTCGGTTAGGGAGAATGGTCTATGGTTCGGTTTGACCTTGTAAAAGCCAAATCCTATCACCGCAACGATGCTGTAAATACGTTAGTCCAACGTGATTTTTAAACACACAAGTGTTCATTGATATTCAGTTCAGGGACAGCCATCATACACTATGAAGATCCAGTCCAGGATATAGGAAAATACTAAGCGCAACGGTATGCGACTTAACGCAGGCCGCATCGTGGGGAACGCAGTGGTCTTGGACTATGGATCTGATAACTGTAGGCTACGCAAGCAATTATTTTGTTGACTGGTGGATCAAGATGATGAAAATTCGCCCTTGAACACTTTGATGGAATACTCGCCAAAGAGGTCACGCGAGTAGCTATATAGTGACGGGAGCGGATGAGCAAGGATAAGAAGGATGGTTTGGGTGGCTGCTGGGATTAAGAGGCCTTTGTATCTCGTTGGCAGCGGCTGGGAACCATTGAACTCCGCCACGATTTTCCAGGTAGCCAAGCCGATTCTTTGACGATCAATGAACTTTCTTTGGAAATGTCGTACTCGTCACATTCATTAAGCTTTTTTTTTTCGTTTTTTTAACTCATCGTCCCTATTGCTCTAGGCTACATCATTTCTTTGGTTGGGGCTAATAATAAATGTGTACCTCAAACCGACCCCTTGCCCTCCAAGTCTGTAAAGAAGTCCCGACCAAAATCAGCGCTGCTATCATTGAAGCGTAGCTTCTTGTCGATGCCTTGAATCTTCTTCATATCTTCATCACTCAAGTGGAAGTCGCCCTCGAGGTTGGCTTTAATTCGAGATGGGGTCTTGGATTTCGGCAGTACCGAATGGCCCTGTGTGACACCCCAGGCTGAGTGTGCGATCCATGGTCAGTGAACGTCGCTTCCAGCTTGAATAAGTCTGCAAGGGAACTTACCAAGAGCAACCTGTGCGGAGGACTTATTGTACTTCTTCCCGATTTCGGCCAATACCGGCTCGTCAATCAGCTTGCCAATCTGGATTTTTGAGGAGTAGATCTCGTTCTGGTTGCCAAAGGGAGAGTAATGGGTGACATGGATGCCCTTTGATTTGTGCCAATCGACAAAGGAACGCTGCTGCAGCCAAGGATGACCTTCAAGCTGGTGTACGGCCGGCACGACCGAGGTGTTCTGGATCAAACGTTCCATCTCTGCCTTGGAGAAGTTTGAAACGCCAATGGCTTTGGTCTTGCCGGTAGACAGCAATTTCTCCATGGCTTTGTATGTCTGCGACCATGCGATCAGTGGCTGGGCACATAGGTCCGATTGGATACCAAGCATGTACATACGTCCACGATGTCAATGTCCTCCAGAACATACTTCCCGTTTTCCTTGGGGAAGAGCTCATCGCCCCGTTTCCAAGCTATTGGCCAGTGCATCAAGTAGAGGTCGACATAGTCCAACTGCAAGTCAGCGAGGGAAGCATCGAGTGCTCCCTCGACATCATCGGGGTGGTGCTTGTTGTTCCAGAGTTTGGTCGTTATGAAAAGCTCTTCTCGGGGCACGCCACTCTTCTTGATTGCTCTTCCTACAGCCTTTTCGGTCAAGTATCTGTCCCGCGTCAGACAAATGCCGGTCGAGAGGACGCAAAGTCAAATCCAGACTTACACTCTCGCCGTGTCAATATGGCGGTATCCTGCTTTGAGGGCTTCTGTGACGGCGTCCTCCTGGGCATGCTCGTCCTGCCAAGTTCCGAAGCCAATGGCGGGAATCTCTGCACCGGTGTTGAGCTTGAACTTTGTCATTTTGTGCGATCTTCTGGTTATTGACAAGTGATTATGTGTAATGAGGTCTCAATGCTAGCTGGCGAGTCGATGATGTACTGATAGTCACTTTCTATGGTCAAGATGTCTACTTTATAACTGAGCGACATCTGGAAGGCAGGGAATCAAAGCCGGGATTTCAAAGTAACGTCAGTTTGACGTACGAAGTCTCTGCCTTGGTGACCAGCTAACATCAGGCCAGAGTTGCCTGGCTCAATGCGGACGAATATGACGTCTTCTTAAAACAGACTGACGGCACAGAATGGGGATTTGTGGGTGCCATTTGTTATTCAGGGCAAGCGCTCTACATTTCGACTTGCCAGAGGTAGAAATATTCTAAAGTCTCCTGATCATATACCTCCAAACAGCTGCTTCTTCAGCTCTTGTTTGAGCCTCTTATCTTTTTCAATTGGCATTGCAGGCGATTATGCGAACCGAAGAAAGTTGTAGTACTCCACATGCAAGCTCAACGTCGAGGTCATCGCTCATACGGCAAAAGAGCTCGTTTTCCTATTCAGATAGCTCCAGCCATCCAGAAGATAATTCGCATAGTATAACTCAAGTGCCATTGACCATCTTCTTGAAAGGAACCTCACCTTATCAACGGCCTCCATACTGTGGTGGTGTGGTGTTTGAAAAGTTGTCAAACAGCACTTATGGTACAAGCCGCTTACCGCACGCTAAAGCTTCTTCCTATAAAATTTCATCTCAACCCACAATATTTTTTTACCGACGATCATAGCTTGCAACTACAAGCCTGACAACGGACATGATGATTGTCCAATCTCCGATTCCTTCATCATTATATTTGCAATGATCACTAACATATGATTCCAATTGATCACTCGCGTAGAGAAGGTAAGCTTGTCGATGCTGTTCCCTGAACACCATGTCCCTTGACAGTGCAGGATGATTTCCTTAACAGGATATCCACGTCCGAAAATTCATGAAGGACCCCTTCAAAGTCTCTAGAATTACTCTGACACTTTCCAACATGTTATTGGATCACCTGCAGTCTTTTCCTTGCATAGCTTGCTGACGTTATGTCTATTAGAATATCCTTGTCAAACCATGACTTGAGCACCTGGGATATATCCCATCAATAATAGTAAAAGGTATGCGGACTGATTTTCTCAACTTTCTTTCCTTTACATTGAGTGATGACTCTACGACACGCTAAGGCATTCCTCAAACTTAATCACCATGTGGAATCTGTCTAAACTTAAGTTTCAGCCTTGTCTGACTACTTCATATCATGCCTGAATTGTTCATCTCATTTATTGTTGTCCTCGATGACTAACGAGCTGTACAATAGGTAAATACCATTCGGTTCACTCCAAACTGCCTTGACAGCCCCTCGATGAAGATATTTTGAACGAACGGGCGGACAGATTGTGTGCATCTTCCCCATCCATCAAAAGTAGAGTGTACAAACTCTGCGGATGTTGTGAAGACGTATCACTTGTTGAGAACTCGTCACCTGAGTTTTTCGCGGCTGTCTTCAGTTGTCGTACTTTTGAACTGTCGGACACGACTAACAAATTGTACTAGGTACTTCTATTCTTCCCAACCTCCCGTCATTCGTCCATGCATTCCTCAGTCAACTCTATATGATGAACACGTTATTCACACTGTTTGATCTGGGCGCTCACGCGTTCTGGAAATGAACATCATACACAAAAAATCTGATTTAATGAGGTTAGTACTTCAAGGTCTTGGTTGCTCCGATACATGCTAACTTATCACAGCCTGACAATAGTTGACACTTCATCTCGCTTGCATCACACACGAATTATTCTGGACAGGCTTGCTGATTGTCCGAATTGTTATAGGGATACCTGAATCGTAGTGATTGCTAACGACGTTTACTGCAGTGTGAGTGCTACCCTTATTCTTTTTGCCATGGATGTTGTATGATGATCTCTTGATTCGCTGTGTTCTTACTGAATACATCTTGAAGAAAAACATCATTTCACCTTGGAGAACTGATACCTCGTCTTCTCTGATCATCAATCTCAAACAACCCCAAAAGTTACTTTGGCTAACTTGTTACTTGCAGACAGTTGCTTAGTTATATGTCCTAGGGAAATGCAGATTTTTTAATCCTTGGTAATGATATCTTGAGTAAACATCACATGAATTGCAGCGTATTCCTCATTCCATGAATAGACCATGTTTCTTGTGCCACCCTTCAATGCTGTCGTCGCCGTAGACATCATGCACCGATTTCTTGCCTTCGGGCCACCGTACCCAGGATGGTTTGGAGTTTGCCAAGACACAAACCATCTCGTCTGGGACCGGCAACTCGGTGTCGATGGCAGATGCGAAAGGATGGATGAGCTCCGGCCAGTGATGGTCCCACAGCCAGAGCATAGTACTGCAATTGGAACAGAAGTTGCGTTCAGACGAACATTTTGCCTCGTTGGGAGTGCCACGGTCCTTTATGGCGTTGTATTTCCTGCCTTTATCAGACCAACGCTCGACCAATAGACCTAGCAATCTATACCAGGCATATCTAGGGTCAATACACACTTAATGAGATCCTTTCCCTTGATGATTTTGAGGCTATCCGCGATACCTCCTAGGTTGACACTGCCGCTATAGCCACCAACCTTGCGGCAAATGCTGCATGCACAAAGCTGATAAGGAACAGGCGTTTGAGAATCGAGAGTAAATTGCACCCCGCCGCACTGGCAGCTTCCTTCAAGTTTCCTGTGTCCACAGTATCAGTGGTTGCTAGTCTGAGTCTGATATGAACGGCACGCGGGGTATGTATATGAACGCAGGTGCTGACCACCGATTTGTGGACTTACATGGGCATCCTGGCGGTATATTTGTGGCCGAAAAGTGGATTTTATCAGATCCTAGAGCTGGCTGTCTTGGGGGAAGATATTTTGGACTACCTTACAGTTGCTGATCTGGGAACAACGTCATGTATATATAGTCCACATAATGTGGAGAATCCAACCATAGCCATACTCCCGAGACAATTCATCCATTGGAGCAAACATACCAGATCAAGAGCATTCTACCCAAACCAGTTAAAAGCCCGCGAAGGAGAGGTCATAGCATCAACCTAAGCTCTCCCGTGCTGATGCGAATGTAGCCTTCTGCGCGTCTCCGAATTGCTGATATGATGATCTCACTTGTTTGGACTGTTTGCCCTGTTTGAGAACGGCCTATTTTGGCCTTAATTTTCAACATCCGACAGCTCAACTCCGTACAGCATTTACTCATTGGCTCTAATTCGTCTCTATTTCGCATTATTGTTACTACTCATTGTCTGATTGGCTCACTGCTCGTATAATTAATCGCGATGAGTTTCGGAAGCCCCGGTGGTGGCGCAACCAATGTCAAGCCTACTCCGTGAGTCCTCTCTAAACTGCTCAGATTCTTGAAATCCAACGCTTTGTGACCGGACATAAGACAGCAGCTAACCGGATCAACTAGTCCTGAGCGAGGGAGTTTCCCACTTGATCATGAAGGTAACTTTCCACTGCCCGTGTTGTCTTTGGATCCCAGTGGAGAAGAGCGTCGATCGGATCGTTCCAGCAACATATCAGTTCTCGAAGAAACGAGCATTGCCATGGAATATTGCTACTGCGGATGGGGCAAGATCACGGTCTAACAATGTACAGGCGAATGCAAGCACCTTATTTCCCAGTATCTGAAATGTCTGAAGCTGAGGAGAGGGGTCAACGACGAAGAGTGTCGCAAGCTAGCCAAGGGATACCTGAGCTGTCGAATGGATAAGTATGTCGGGCCGTACCAAGCCCGGTGCAAATCATTAATGTCGCAAGAATGGGTGCTAACATCGTTGGTCGAGCAGGAACCTGATGGCGCCGGACGACTTCAAAAATCTCGGACTCGTGTTTGAGAAAGACGAAGCGCAAAACGACAAAACGGCAGCGCAGAATGCAGGGATAAAGTCATAGTACCCTTGGCGACTGAAGATGGGGAGTGTACGATATACTGGGCATCATGAAGTCAGGGAATATGAATGCCTCAGCTCTCACGACTATTGCTATATTGCTCCCGGAGTTATGGGGATTTACTCTATCTGTATATATTGGACATACGCATCTCTTGTGTATCAACATGCAATCAATAAATGCCGTGCATGATCAATGCCTGCTGGGCTGGACCAATCTTAAGCAGTCGAAAGAAAAGCGTACCGATGCGCTGTTCGTAAATGTAATTTCAAGTGAACACTGTTTTGTCGATTTTGGACGATAGATATATATTGTCAGTAAGAGGCTAGTGGCTCATCTGGATCTGTTATTCCTTGAAAGTTGATGCGGGGAAACTTTCTTTCGATCTTATCCCGCGATCGACAACCCCAAACGACCGCTCCTAGATGCTCCCAGGGAGCTCCAATTGGCTTATGCTCAGCCTTTTTTCCACAGAAAGCAACACAAGACTAATGGAATAACCACTACCATCAAATGTCGTCAATTGCACGTCCACCAGATCCGTGCCTGGTCGCCATCATCTTAATTGTCCGCTCACGTGCGGGCCCACGCTTCGTGTTCCACTACCCTCCCAACCCACTCAGCGAGAATGGCTTGAGACCTGCGCGCAAGGAACGACGCACTTCGCGCTCGAAGAACGGACAAGGCTACAAGAGCAATGAATCAAGCTCCAGCGAGGAGAGTGGTTCCAGCTCCGATGACGACGAGGACGACCACCAGCGCCAGCTTCAGAGCCAAAACCAGAGCCAGAGCCACCTCAGCGGGAGTGTGGTGTCGGGGCGACGGTCGAGTAACTTCGGCCTCGACGATCATGTTGCCATGTCTGTCTCTCCCGGCGGAGAATCCCAGCGCGCTGGGTCGATGGGATCCGGCCGGACGTCGTTTCGCAAACGAGGCGGCAATTCAGATGTCGAGGAGGATTCGGGCGCGGCGTCGGACAGGCAAGAAGACGGGTCGGGAGGAGCGGGTGGGCCGTATCGTCCACCGTGGGAGTCACTTCTGGGACTTCCTGCTGATGTCTGGGAGAAGTTATTGAGTCCGTCGCCTGCATGGCATAAGCGAAGGTTCGAGGTCGGGATCAACGACCTGGCGTTCATTGGGTGGCCGGTTTTTGTTCGCGAGGACGGGACGTGGAGGAAACAGAGACGGAAGAAAAATAAGAAGCGGCGTGCTGAGTGGGAGGGTGGTGAACTGGGCCATAACGAGAATGCGGAGGATGCGCCGGACGGCGAGGACGGCGATGCTGGCGGCAACGCCAGCGGCGGTGGTGAGCTGATGGCGGCGTCGACTGAGACATTGAGTCCCAAGCAGACGGCACTCCCAGAGGCCAAACGAGCGTCCGGATGTAGCAGCAAAGCCGGAAGGTCATCAGTTGACTGCTTGGACGGGGAGGACAAGGATTCAATGACGATGTTCAACGTGGTTTTCGTGTTAGACCCTCCTTTACTGGAATACTCCATGCGCACTAGGGAAGTCTACGACAATATCATAAAGAAATTCGCCAAAGCCTTGAAATGGGAGCAGGCCCGAACGGATTATGTCTGGAGAGAGGCCCAACATATATCACATCTCAAAGAAAAAGCTAAAGAGAGGAGTAAGTCGCAATGTTCAAGAACGTTCTCTGAGACGTCCGATGCTGATCCTTCTTACGTAGGAACCTCCCTCAACGCCCTTTACACGGAGTTGATCAATCAATCGTCGCTCGCTAGGGCCATATACACCGTCCACACCAGCATATCCGCATCCAAAATTGCATCCGTTCCGCTCAGTCCAGATGTCTCCATATCGCTTCAGATACCTCCTCTAACCTCGACACCTTACCTGCCTGGACCGACTGATAAAGCGTACCCGGGTCTCTGGCTCACCACTGCAGATAGTGTCACCCCGGTGGAGGATCCTGCTGCCGATGGAAACACCGCACCGCACCAGGTGCTAGCCAAACACTTTGCGCTGTTGTTGCTGGACAACGAGGCGGCAATTCTCAAGGACGTCGAAGCGTCCGGAGGTGCTCTGGCACCTGCTCTTGCTCACTATCTTCGGTGCTCCAGGCCAACGAAATCCTTTGCGCAGATATCCGCATCGTCCGGCATACCCCTCTCGACCATACAAATGCTGGCCAGTCATCTTGTATACTGGCGCCGTGCACGCGCCATACCCCCAATTCACCAACGTGATACGTACATTGTATCTCCGAACTGTGACTTGAGCAAGCTGGAAATAGCCACTGCTGCCTACCAGGCAGCATTTCCAACCCTCCCCAGCTTGCCCAAGATGCTTTCTGCCCTGAGCGGAACACCGAGACCATATGGAAGTTTTATCCCGAGCAAAGACCATAAGGAGACATATTTTGCTATCTTGGCATGGCTGCTAAGAGGGGGTTGGGTAACTCAACTTCGATCATTTGCAAGGATCAAAGTCACCCCAGAGATAAAGATGACCGTAGAAGTTGCTCTTCGCCGTGAAGAAGTGGACAAGTATCTGCGGAAAGGCAGATCTTTGGAGGCGCAGAAGTCTGCTGATGGCGAAAACGGGAACGAGGCGGATGAGAACGACGATGCTAGCTCGTCCTCGTCGTCATCGCTGGCAAGCCAGGGTAGCGGGGAAGAGACGCCAATGCCCGGGCGTTACCAGCAGGAGAGCGACCTACGTCTCTCACATTCCATGGTAGATCGAAATACGTCGCTGAGAACGTCTTCTTTGATCCTGTTCCCTCATCGCGCCTCACCACTGGAGTCACGGTGGTTGGAACAGATTGTCTCTCGCTTTCCTGAGCACCCTCGATCCGCCGGCCGCCGTCGCCGGGGAGAAGGATCGAATGCCGCTGGAGGCGAGATAGACCCTGAGTATGCCGCCCTAAGCACTCCAATGAAGGATCTATGGCCGACCTATATCAAGTATTTCAATGGGCTTGACGCGCTTGAGAAGATCCCGGTACGCGAAGGTCTCAAGCGTAAGCTTGTGTGGCAGGTCCTCACCCGCTTGGGCCTAGTGACTTCCCAACAGTCTTCTATTGAACTGGATCCCAGGGAACAGGTGCTGGTTAGTGTGAGGCATTGGTGAGCAGCGGTACCCGCGAGAACGGACGTGTGATCCTCGGCTCTCCAGCTATAATTAAACCTCACAGAGTTCTATAATCAATGCTTCCACAGACAATCGCTCTCATGCCATTTGAAGTGATTCCAGCAGTCTCTTAAGTCAGACTACCCTCAGTCTCAGCACCCCTGTTGGTCTCACGTGATATAAAAGTCATCCCTCCACCGTAGGGTATCTCAGTCTGGCTGCTCGTCTGAAATAAGCAAGCTGCATTTACGGACTTGTGTTCTGGGTCTTGGATAAATTTAAAATACTACTACACAGGGACACTGAGCCCCGAAAAATTCCGACATCATTCACCCCACGGGTTGTTGGTGATACTCGGCAGGATGATGCAGACTCAGCCCTAATGGCAACGATCCATGCGGGCTGCTAAAAGCTAAGCGACTACTTTGCCCATGTAACCGTTAGCGGCGTCACAGGTTACAAAATCAACCCATCCACGTTCTTCTCGAACAAATCCATGATGTGACTAGTAGGAATTAGGAATAGGTCTACCGCAATTTCATCCAAACCATCGAATCTCCCCACGGCACAAGGCGGAACGCCATAATTCGGTGCGTCACGTGAGATTGAACGTTGCATGTGTATTACATAGAAGGATTGGAAGGGTCTCGTTATGTAACTGTCAGTCGACCTGCCCTGCAGCTATACCCCGTAGAAGCGAAAGGCTGCGCATGAGATACACGCTGGATGGGGTATGCTTGCAGTCTGATGGATGAATTGAACTGCTCCGCAAGAGGCCCCGGTTTATCGACCTCAAACCCCGCTGGCAGTTTCCCTAAGCCAGGAAAGGTGATCCTATCATCATACACCTGAAGGCCAGGGAGGCATCTGAATATATCATTAGGGAGCAGCACCAAAGACGGGATAGAGAAGTAGTTATGTACTACTTGAGGTCGATCAATGTTCATCTAAAGCCTAGCGACTGAAAGGCAAGTCGCACGAGGATAAATGGTGCACCAACAAGTTGTGTTCCTGCTGGGAGCTATCCCATGTAATACAATGACCATACACACTAATAGATAAGCCGCCGCCACGTACCTAGTATATTACCCCATCTGGCTGTTGGAGTCCTCGAGAGTTGAGAGGTATTAATGAATTACGATACTATCATCTTTATCGGTTTCTTCTGAATTATCCTTGCAAGGGTTAGTAAAGTTAAATGGATGTGCTATTTTGCAAAGTATATTTATGTCCGGATACCCTTGAATGGAATGAGGCCTGGACGTATCGTTGTATGCGTTACTTTCCACAGTAGGTGGAATAAGAGCTTGTGTACGGGTTCGGAGTAGTATATAACGCTCCGCAGTACTTCAAAGAGAAGCAAAGACCATTTCTCTATTTTGGAGGCTATCACTCAGGCTCGTGTTGCCAATATCGGGCTTATAATGCAACAGAACTCACGGTCCTACGGTTTTGGTAGAGCTACACGGTCTTGTTGTTGTATACCTCCTCTTCCGCTCGATCTATTTTCGGATACGAAGGTATGTTGGCGCTGAGAGATAGACGTAAGGGAGGATGTTACTTTGTGTTTGACTGTGTTCTGGATGATTGGGTAGGCGCAGAAGTTGAAAGGGAAATGTACCTGGAGATCTTCAAGGTCCTGAGATTCCAAATAGTACCTAACTGGAATCGTGGAATATAGTCAAGGGATTGACGTATAGCCTCGGTGCCTGCCAACAACAACTCATCTATCTGTTGGACATTATTGATACCTAATTCTCAGAAGGACTTATGACTATAAAACAATGCCCTTGTTGTATTTATTAATTTTGCAAAGGAGGGGTAGAGGGGTTGTATTAGCTGTTCAGAAACCAGAGTACCTTAGTTCTTTGATTACTTAACCGTTAAGGGTTGAGGTAATCATGTATCAACGTCAAAAGGCCTCAAGCCATAAGGACTCTCATGAGAAACCTCCTTCTCCTCCAGCGCAGTATAGTCAATACAATCCAAATGGAAATCAAAACCTCAGGTAGAGAGCCAGCAGTTGGAATTACTTGAAACTACGAGAGTACATATGGATGAATTGGTGAGTATACAGGACCTGTGCCAGGCCTGGTTCATCAGGTAGTAATGAAATATCAATACCCACAGAAGCCCTGAAGCCCACTAAAAACCTCCCACTCTTCCTGACGGGCGTACGGCAACCGGGAGGAACCTTTTGATTTAATGGGATTATTTTGATTTCTACTCCGTACAGGCCGATGAAAGCCTAAGAGCTTTAGGCTTAGACGCGGAAAAAAAAAAGACACTGAACCTTTTTTTTTTTTTTTTTTTAACCCGTACCCTCTTTTTTTTCCCCTCTGCACTTGCGGATTCCACAATAACGAATTGGGTTCTGTCTTTACTCTCGCTCTCAGTCTTCGGCTCTTCCACATCCCTCCGCTATTGGCAGTATTATTACTACTTTTTCATTTTCCCTTTCCCTTCTTATTTCCCTTCTCTTTCTCTCTCGTTGTCTTCTTACCCCCCTCCTCCCCTCTCTTCCCCTCACATCATCCTGGGACGTGCTAGTTTCTTCAGTTCCCTCCACTCTCGTCTTTTTTTCTCGTCGCCCTCTTGGTGTCCGTGTTGCTGTTTGAGCTCGTGCTATCCGTCAGTGCGACTCTCCCATTCTTCCGAATTCCTTTTTCCCACAATCCTGCGGGCAAGGGCATATCGATCGGTTGAATCAACACAACCTTTTTTTTTATTTGTTACTTTCCAGTTATCTTGTTTGGCATTGTCCATCCAAGTTTCTATTTGAAGCTGCTGTCGTCTCATCCTTCGAGTCCAGTAGGTTCTAGGAATCTCTCTGCGTTGTCGTCTCCGCCACGTGCAAGTCGCGCCTTTCGGCTTCGCTACACCAGGGACAACACCGGGCTTTCCCTCTTCGAAAAACAACGTGCCGCGCTGTCAGACAGGCTTTCGATTCGCATTCTTACCATCCGACTGCTTGAAGAGAACGTCTGAACGCACAGTTTTCTCTACGGACGGGTTGGATCTCGAAGCAGGAAATACGCGTAACGGAAAATAAGAAAGAACAACCAAGGTCCCCTCTGTGTTTGAGGTTGAATACATCAGATCACTACGAGGCCTCCCTGTGATTATCGTGGGATATTTTTGAATTCGTCGCCAAGGTTCCTTTCGCGTCCTTGTCATCAAGACAACATTTTCAACATCCATCATTCTCAATAGGACGTCATTTAGCTATCGCCGCAACGAAACCGCTCTCGACGACTCCATCGATGGTCCTCGCGTGATAAATCCTTCCTACCGAGAATAACGTTCTACATTATCACCAGCTACGGGTTGTCTCACTGAGATCTGTTTACCGGACCACGTCTACAGGCTGCAGCCGAGGTTGGAGTGATTCAAGTACCGGGAAGTTGCAGTTCGACGGGGTAGCAAGAGGGCAGAAGTCTGAATATCCTGACTGTCGTCCGTGTTGAAGCTTTCTCGCCTTGAATCGGCGCATACACTTTCTCTTTCATCGGAGTTTTCCAACGAAGGGACCTGTTCTCTGGCAGAACACAAGAGGAAACCTTCACATTCTATCACAGAGCAAAGAAATAGTCTGCCATTCTTCCAACCTCTATTTCTTATCCTTCACTTCCCTTTCGAATTTCGAAAGTAGAAATGGCTGCTACATTTTCTTACGCTCAAGCAGCCAAGGGTGTCGTTGCGACGCCATCGGCGGCAAACCCGGCCTCTACAGAGCCGAATAAGCCAGCTGTCAAGGCAGATGAGCAGAGCACAAACTCGAGTGTGCAGATGGAGCCAGAGACCACGGCTCCCACGGCAGAGCCATCTCAGGAAGCAGAGAAGGCCGCTGCCAGTACCGACAAGGACTCGGAGAGCACAGCAACTGCTCCTTCTAAGACCAATGTTTCCGGGACGTCCTCACCTAGCGTGGGTGCTTCTTCCACATCCACAGTATCGAAGGAAGAGGAGGGGTCGAATACACCCAATGGCACTACCGACTCCAACTGGGATAAGCAGTCCCAAGCTTCAGGAACAGATAAGCAGGGCAACGCTCAGGATGCCAAGGATAAATCTAGTGCTTCGTTCGACAAGGACAAGAAAGTCGCTCTGAAGGAGTTGAAAGCAGCACCCTTACCTGCGGTTAACGTTTGGCAGCAACGAAAGGAAGCTCAGGAAGCTAAGGCCAAAGCCACCGCAGCAATTAAGTCCGCTCCATCTGCTAAACCCAGTG
Organism: Aspergillus lentulus; assembly: GCF_010724455.1. The sequence goes on along the minus strand of NW_022983943.1, from coordinate 108,019 downwards.
CATCGAAAACCGCATCCGTTGCCTCGTCGACATCAGGAGATAACCATCAGGAGCTGCCGAAAACCGCCCCTAAGAAGAAGGGAGCGGACGCTACATCCGATGGTCCCAAGGACAAAAAGAGGGCCGACGGAGGCAAAGGCCGGGATGAGAGTAAGTCTAAATCCGGTCATTCGTGGTTATTTACCACGAATGTAATCACTATGGGACTCTGAGCTTCTGGAGAGGGAGCCCGCTCTAGTCCAAAATCGGCAAGCTAATCGTGATTCTGTAGATGTTTCCATCCCACCTGTGGGCGATGCCTCTTCGTGGCCTACACCTCAAGTCGCACAAGGGGAAGAGAAGAGAAAGGCTCAAGAGAAGACTGATAAATCTGAAAAGAGCCCTGTCATTCGGCCGCACGGAAAGGAGAAGTGGATGCCTGTTCCTTATGTACCAACCGCTGTCTTCAATACGCCTTTGCCATCATCTGCGCGCAGGGGTGGAAGAGCTGGACGAGTCGGAAGGGATGGAGCTCGTAATGCCACTCATGGTGCGCCTGGTGCTGACAAGGCAGCTCAAGGTTCTACCGCTAAACAGAATGGCGTTGGAGACAGAGGCAGAAATGAGCCCAACTCCGCTCGTGCTAACTCTCTACCCGCCCCTTCGAAGCGCGCTAACAGCGTTGACGCTGGACTGGCTGATTCCCGCAAAGGCACACAAGCTGCTGACCGAAACCGTGCGCCTAAGGGAGCCGAAAATGTGAATGGGTTGCCGGCTCCAAGACAAGGTGGTGGGAATGAGAATCTCCCACCACGACACCGCGGCGATGCCAAGCCTTTCGCGAGAAACCACGATGCAGCCCACAAGGGCGGTGATAGCACGTTGAAGAGCTCACATCCCTCGGCCGACACGCACACTGGCCCTCGCGCTAGCTCAACTCACGACCGCCGCTTCGAGAATGGACCGAAGTCAGCGGACCTGGCTGGTTTTCCCGGGGATCGCAAAGAGAAGGACTTCTCTCGCGAATCCCGTGCAGACAGGGGCAGGGGCTCTCACCGCGGCCGTGGAGGACATTCTGGCTTCACCGGCTCGCAAAACTCGCAGTTCCCTAACAATCATATGGGGCACCATTCATTCGTCCATCCCAAGTCCTTCGGATTTAATGAGCGTCAGCGATCTCATCATGGCCTTCCTAACGGCTCTCAACAAGGACATAGAATGTCTCTGAGATCGCCTTCTCTGCCGAACTCTGCTTCTATGTATGGCGTTTATCCTTTCCCCGCCGATATCAACACTATGTACGGTTATCAACCGATACCGGCTGGCCCAATGACTGCTGTTCCTTATCAACCGTACATGGAACCGTTCTCTCTCATGAGCATGATCTCGATGCAATTGTAAGTTGTGCCTTTTATTTTTATCGTGTTGCTCTTGTGATTCGCGGCAGAAATTAATCCTGGCAGGGAATATTACTTTTCTGTCGACAATCTTTGCAAAGACCTATTCCTTCGCAAGCAAATGGACTCTCAGGGCTTTGTGCCACTGTCCGTCATTGCTAGTTTCAAACGCGTCAAGACACTCACCGAGGATTTCGAAATGCTGCGCCATGCCTGCCGCCAAGTGAGAAACGTTGAGTATCAGACCGGCGAGGATGGCATTGATCGGTTGCGACCAAGAGACAAATGGGAGCAATGGGTTCTTCCCGTCGAGCAGCGCGATCCTTCGGCTCAGAATGAGGGCCCGTCTCTCTCAGCTGATGCTGGAAAGTTTGATGAGCAGAACCACGTCGAGGAAGCAACAAATGGTCTCCCGAACGGTAGCACCGAGCCTCAGGTCTTGAAGACCTCACTATCTTCTACCGCGCCAGAATTCTCGCCGTCGAACCCAGTAGTTCTCCAGGCTGAAATCGCAAATGTAGGGATCCCCATTGATGACCGTCCCTTCTCATATGATAAAGTTGAGAAGTTGATAGACGTGGTGCGCAGGCCAAAGCTCTCTTGCGTAGCATGGCTTCAGCTTCTTGACAATTCCCCCCTCCCCCCCTTTTTCAACGGATCTGTTGACACTTCTAGGACAGCGGGCGGACTAGCTCCCTCTAGTGAATTATCCCTCCCTCGTCCCACTGTCTCGACGGCAAATGACATTAGGTATGCTTCACCTTTCGTGCTTCCAGTGGCGTCTTCTCCCACTCCTCATTGTACTAATAGTGAAACAGTCAACTCGTGAGTGATACGGCACACGATAGTCTTCACCAAGATCCTTCGTCGACACTGTGGGATGGAAGACAAGATTTCAACCCAGTCTCCTGCTGTCCTCCGATGATTTAGTTCACGAACCTTACAGTATTTTCGAAAACGAGTTCTTTACGAACAAAACTAACGCCCAATCAAGATGATGACCGCGAGATGGATGCCCCGTACCAATTCTGGTCACATTTCTTGGTTTCAAATTTCAATGCACAAATGTACAATGAATTTAAGAGTCTAGCGCTTGATGATCTCTCTTTTCGAAACGCCAGCAGCGGGTTCAACAGGCTCGCCCGGTTTTATGGTGCTTTTTTGTCGAGCAAAAAGATCCTCCCTGATGAGGTGGTCGAAGACCCCCTTGTTTTATAGAGGGGGGAATTGTCTAGCCACCTGAGAACACATGGCTTTCGACACTCTACGTTCGGCCTGGCATAGTCAAGCTTGCGACGCAGGAAATCGCCTGAAAATCGACAGCCTTCTCGATGCTAGCTTGAGAGCCGAGCTGGAAAAGTGATTTTGTTATTCTTCCTTTTGCTTCTCCCGTCCTTAACTTTTTTTCGTGCTTCTCTATCATGACTTGCATCACTACATCTCAGCTACTGCATTTACTTTTTTTTGTGGCGAGTTCCCGCTAATCAATTCCCAAGACGAGATGGATACATATTATTCGGCATCTCGTCGCTTTGTTTTTCTTATTCCGACGCTCCCGTTCTTTTTGCTTCAGTCATGGGAAGGGTTAAAAAACTTTTCGGAGTCCGGGCATGATTTACTGGGCAATATCACCTGTCTCTGATGCTTGCTTCTGCGGTGCGCCGAGCCTAACCGATTTCCCACGGCCATAGAGTTCACTTCGGCAACTTGTTCTTTTTCTTTTTATTTTTCTCTCTGCTTTCTCTATCCACTGCGGTAACCTGTCCCTTGTCCTGCATGCGAGTCTCCGTACGAATGGAAGGAAAATGCAAAAAAGAAACCTCAACTTTGAAACAAGCAATAATCGACTGCGCACAGGAGAAATCGGGAAGCGCCGTACGGATTCTCCTTCCAAGCACCTAGGACGACTCCAGAGATGATCTCTCCATCTGCTTTCATGGTGCCTTCTGCGGTGCGACATCTTCTCTCCAACTTCCTCTTACCCTCTCATCCTTTCTTCTATTCTGCATAAAATGGGTCTCTTACTGTGAGAGTAATGCGGCGTGCATAATACGGGTAATTGTTTGATTTTTGTTTCTCGGAACGTGTTCATTTTTCCTTGGAAAAGGGAGGATCTTTTCAGAACTGAAATAGACGAATTTCCTGACCATGTCTACAATCGTGTTAAGAGTAGGTGTTCGTATTAGTGAATTGCTTCCAGGAGCACCACTCGAAACTTCTCATCGGCTTCTCAAAGAGTCAGCCGAAGTGCGTGATGGGAATCTCCAAAACACGATTACCATAAGTAAGATCTTGCTCGTGCTCACGTCGTCATCACTATTGGAGTTACGAACAACATGCTCAAGCTCAAATCAAATGGAAGTTCGATCAATTTCCTAACAGGAAATAGTTAGAAGGAGGTAGGCGGTGACTCAGCATGACATTCTGCCTCAGGCCATCAAATCGGCAAGTGACGATCGCAGTAGCCAGCTGCACCCGAGCTTCTCCCCACGAGAGCTTGTCAGATCAAACTTGTCCCAAATACTCCCAAATTCGCTCCACACGTCCGTCGCCTATTTCTCGTAATTAATCCCTCATGATGGAAGTGACGTCCAGGCAGTCATCGAGACTGCTTCGGTCTTCCGTTCGCGGTTCTAACCGCGTGGCCCTTCAGAACCCTTGTCTTTCTGGCCCTCGCATCATATCTTCCAACACCCTGAGTACCATTCGACGGCGGAATGTCTCCTCAACATCTCGACGGACCGCGCCAGAATCGTCACTGCTAGGCTTCGGACCCGGGTCGTTGCCCGGCGGTGCACCCGCGACATACTTCTCAAGTCGCTCCGCGCTTCCCATGAACACCGTCATTCGATTCGTCCCTCAGCAGACCGCATGGATCGTTGAGCGGATGGGCAAGTTCCATCGAATTTTAGAGCCTGGATTGGCAATCTTAATCCCCTTTATTGATCGGATCGCATACGTTAAGAGCTTGAAGGAGTCTGCCATTGAGATACCGAGCCAGAATGCCATTACCGCGGATAATGTTACGTTGGAGCTGGATGGTGTGCTATATACAAGGGTATTTGACGCGTACAAGGCAAGGTGAGTCATTCAGGGGGATGGAGACAGCAGGTCGCGCAAGGGGACCTGATATTTAAGACAAGCAAGCTGACTCGTTTCAATTGTCGATCAGTTACGGCGTTGAGGATGCCGAATATGCCATTTCCCAACTAGCACAGACAACTATGCGCTCGGAGATTGGTCAGCTCACGCTAGACCATGTGTTGAAGGAGCGTGCCACGTTAAATACCAATATTACGCAGGCTATCAACGAGGCAGCTCAGGACTGGGGTGTGGTCTGTCTACGTTATGAGATTCGGGATATTCATGCTCCGGAAGGCGTTGTTGCAGCGATGCACCGTCAGGTGACGGCAGAGCGGTCAAAGCGTGCGGAGATACTCGAATCTGAGGGTCAGCGACAGAGTGCGATCAACATCGCAGAGGGTCGGAAGCAGTCCGTCATTCTTGCATCCGAGGCTCTGCGGTCTGAGCGGATCAACAGTGCTTCTGGTGAGGCAGAGGCGATTATGCTCAAGGCGCAGGCGACTGCCAGAGGTATCGAGGTCGTGGCTAAGGCGATTGCAGAGGGCAGTGAGAACGCGCACAGTGCTGTCAGCCTCAGTGTCGCAGAGAAGTACGTCGAGGCCTTCTCGAATCTTGCGCGTGAAGGAACTGCTGTCGTTGTTCCTGGCAATGTTGGCGACCTTGGTGGAATGATAGCGAATGCCATGGCAGTCTATGGCAAGGTCAACGAGAGCCAGGCGCGCTCCATTGCCGCGAAGGCCCTTGGAGTGCAGGAGCCTGCTCAGATTGAGCACTCGCATCAAAAGCCAGAAAAGAACACTTCTGAGCCCCAGCGTCAGGCTGAGTCTGAGACCGACAAGGTTGAGAATGTCGCTGATAGTGTCTTGGAAGGCTTTGACCAGGCGAGCCAACAGAGAAGGTAGAGGATTCTAAGCGAAGATGACTCTTTTCGATAACCACTTGGCACAATCCTCCAGATTTCGGGCGTTTCCTTACGCTGAAGGCATCTCCCTCCATGACTCCGTCCAGCTGAAATGATTTTGTTGGTGTACGATAATATCTCGTGACAACTTGTACCTTACCGCCTCTTGTCTTTTGCAACCATGATCCTACTTCTCAACACTATCTAGCATGTTCTCAGGAGTGCAGGCAGGAAGCCACCGTGGCGAAGAACAAAACTTGCTGTCGGCAAGTGTTGGTTGGCTTTAGCTGATTTTCCTCACACTTATTCTTTCTCTTCTCCTGTGTATAATGTACAGTACCCCAATAGTAAGGTGGAGACGAAAAGAATAACATAAAGCCTCTTATATCTCATCATCAATGCCATCAATGCAGGATATGCAGTCCATCGTCAAGATAATATGCGAGATATGCGGATAGTCCCTGCAGGCGGAGAATATGAGGAAGCTCGGACCATCCGACTCCCGCGCCTGGAGATCGCGACTTGGCTGATCAGTCCTCCTTTGTTCGCGTTGGCGTATTCTTAGATTAGTCTCCAGACAAATTTCACATCAACGGACTGGCGCATCCCTTTGCTCAATCTGAAGCTTTATTCTAGTCAGCAAATACTTCCGGGTATTGTTCCTTCTGTCATTCGTTCAATAATAATAGTTCATCATCGGCTGAGCTGCAGCGCCGTCTCTCTGCGATGCTCCAGATAACCCACAGTCCTGCATCCACGTCAGCCTACTAGGAGCCCAGCCCAGACATAGCGGTCCTACGCGGAAATCGAAACATCATTGAAGTCTGCGAGCGAAACCGCAGCTGTTGCAATGCATATTTTTAAGCCGGTTTGGCTGACCCATGGAGGTGCATTTTGTCTTCCTTTTTTCTGTTGGCAATTTGTGATACCATGAACCACACATCTTTACTTCGAAGATTCGACCTGGCTACTAAACTTGTGCTAATACTGTTTCTTGCTTGGATAGGGGAGAGAAAAGACTTCGAGGTTTACGCTTGCGACATCTCCCCGGATGGAAGCCGTTTGGTCACAGCAGCTGGAGGTGAGAAATTCCCAGACGAATCTATGGGCCAAGCCGTATGGAGCGCGGATTTGGGATGGATGCTGATATAAGCGCTTCTACCCTGGGTGCAGACGGATACGTTCGAATATGGTCTACGGAAGCGATCTATAATACGGGAAACCCCGAGTATGCAAACAAGCCCAAGCAGCTTGCGTCGATGAGCAACCACTCGGGCACGATTCATACGGTTCGATTTTCGCCCAATGGGAAGTACCTGGCGTCGGGTGCGGACGATAAGATAGTCTGTATTTATACGTTGGATGCGAATCCTCCTTCGCATGCGTCGACGTTCGGTAGGTGCTGGCTTATTTGGACCGTGGGAAGGGAGCTCGCTAACCGGTGTTGTTTTCGAAAATGCTAGGGTCGAACGAGGCGCCGCCTGTGGAGAATTGGCGCACGATACGGAGGTTGATCGGCCATGACAATGATGTTCAAGATCTAGGATGGTCGTACGATTCCTCAATTTTGGTATCTGTTGGACTGGATTCCAAGGTCGTGGTTTGGTCAGGGCATACCTTCGAAAAATTGAAGACACTTTCCATCCACCAGAGCCATGTCAAGGGAATTACATTCGACCCGGCAAATAAATACTTCGCTACGGCGAGTGACGACCGCACAGTCCGTATCTTTCGATTTACGTCGCCTTCGCCGAATTCTACGGCTCATGATCAGATGAACAACTTCGTGCTCGAACACACTATATCCGCGCCTTTCCAAAACTCACCACTTACTGCCTATTTCCGTCGCTGCTCGTGGTCTCCGGACGGAATGCACATTGCGGCTGCCAACGCAGTGAACGGGCCTGTTAGTTCCGTTGCAATTATCAACCGAGGTTCGTGGGATGGTGATATCAACCTCATCGGCCACGAAGCACCGGTGGAGGTGTGCGCTTTCTCCCCACGATTATATTCAAGTCAACCGGTCAGCAAGTCGGCGGTTGATAATCAAAACCATGCAATGCAGAATGTGACAGTCATCGCATGCGCCGGCGGAGACAAGTCACTGAGCATTTGGATCACCAGCAACCCCAGACCCATCGTGGTCGCCCAGGAGATGGCTGCCAAGTCAATCTCAGATCTAGCCTGGAGTCCCGATGGAAAATGCCTCTTTGCGACTGCCCTCGATGGTACGATTCTTGCCGTTCGCTTTGAGGACGGGGAGCTAGGCTACCCGATGGCGATGGAGGAGAACGAGAAGTCACTTACAAAATTCGGCACGAACAGAAGAGGCGCTGGTATCGCTGAAACTACTGATGGTTTACTCCTTGAGGAGAAGAGTAAAGCTGGGGAGATCAAAGACGTCGAGGGGCGAATGGGTGCTCTAATGGGCGATGGCCATGCCACAGCAGAAAGTATGGTCAATGGCAAGGCGGCACCGCTTCCGTCAAACGGTGCAACACCTGCACGAGGTCCCTCGCCCGCTCCAGATGCGCAGAAGGCCCAACCTAATGGCACCGCAGCAACACCAGCAGCTCCGGAACCGGAGAAGCCAGATCCCTATCAGGCGAAGTTGGAGAGGTTGAAGCAGCGCCCGACGTACACGAAGGAGGGCAAGAAGCGAATTGCGCCTCTTCTAGTATCCGGAGCCGGCGCGGCGGAGTCGTCTCTCCCTCAGGCACGACTCATGGCTTCGGTTAGTAGCCAAGTGAAGGCCGATGCGCCACAGTCGATTGTTGATCTTTCGAAGCCTTTTGATGGGTTACCTAAGGGTGGACTTGCTGCGTTGCTTTTCGGAAATAAGCGAAAGATCGCGCAACTCGAGGGCGATGAAGATGGACATGTGGAGAAACGGGTTGCACTGGCAAGTCAGAACGGCGCGACACCGATCCTCGCAAATACGCCGGATGGGCTTCTTCCGGCGCAGCGTCAACCTGCACCCACGGGACAGCAGCCAACGCCGGAGTTCATAAGGCCTGCTGTAACGAATCCCTGCATGGCGATCAGCCAGCTCCGTCTCGCAGTACCAAAGGTCCGCAGCCAGATCGTGCGAGCCATCGATTCCAACGGCAAGCCGACGGAAGCGCCTAGCGCTACAGGAGAGCCGGGGAAATCGCGGGCTGATGTTGTCTTCGAGGCTCGTAATCCTTCCCCTGCAAGCTTGACAGGTAGAGCTGTAGATCGCGAGCCTGTACGCCTCACGCTGTTTCGCGGCGAACAGCCACTCTGGCAGGATTTCCTCCCACGGACTGTGCTTCTGGTGACTGGTAACCAGAGCATGTGGCTTGCCGCCTGCGAAGATGGATCAGTCTACATCTGGTCGCCCGCAGGCCGGCGACTTGTCAGCGCTCTCGTGCTTGAAGCACAACCAGTGATTCTGGAATGCAATGGCCCATGGATCCTCTGTATATCAGCGGTGGGCATGTGCTATGTCTGGAACGTAAAGCATCTTTCCTCCCCTCACCCCCCTATCTCCCTCCAACCCGTGCTCGATGCAGCAATTCACACGCTGGGTGCGCACCCCTCCGCGGCTCCAGCAATCACCAATGCGCGAATCAACTCGGAGGGCCGGGTGGTGGTCGCATTGTCCAATGGCGAAGGTTACTCCTACTCGCCTTCCATGTACACCTGGCAGCGCGTCTCCGAGGCGTGGTGGGCTGTCGGCAGTCAGTACTGGAACTCCACGGAAGCTCCGGTGGGCAACCTGCAGTCTGCGGGACCGCAGCAAGACAAGGAAACCAAGGCCGCCGTCTCAGCCGGTATCATTCCGTTCCTGGAGCGCAATACGACAAATGAGACTCTTCTCCGCGGACGAGCGTACTTCCTGCAGCGCCTGATTAAAGTCCTCTTATCTCGCGAGGGCTACGAGAGCTTCGAGTCAAGTGTGTCTATAGCCCATATGGAGAACCGACTCGCCGCTGCCTTATCGCTGGGAGCTAAAGACGAGTTCCGCCTCTATTTGTCTATGTATGCCAAGCGTCTCGGAGCGGAAGGCCTCAAGATGAAGGTTGAGGAGTTGCTGAAGGGTCTGATTGGCGGCCTGTTCGAGGAGGAGGACGAGACAGGCACAGTCCGCCGGCTACAAGCGAACGAAAAGGAGGATCGAAACTGGCAGGAGAGTTCGGAGACCCTCTGTGGCTGGCCACGCGAGGTGCTGTTGAAGGAGGTGATTTTAGCCTTGGGTAAGTTGCAGTGACATTCTTTCTTTTGCACTTGATGGACATATGTCGCTAACTTTTTCTTTTCTTTCTGTCGTCAGGTAAACACCGGGATCTTCAGCGAGTGACCGTTCCCTATGCCAAGCTGCTGGGCGTGGTGGACAACGAGTCCGAAGACGATGATGCAATGGAAACATAAATCAGAGAAGAACAGTTAACAGTCTCATTCTTCCTCCATGGTCTTTCTATACGGCGTTGATGATTCGGGTTCCTTACGGCCGGCTTTGATTGAGCGGTAGCCATTTTCTTCTATTGTCAAGGAGCTGCGGATTCAGGGCTTTTTCTTCGCTTCCACTTCATATATCCGGATGTAACATATTTTTTAAGCTATAGTCTTGCTTCACCATCTGACTTCCGAAAGGCTTGAACTGTGCCGCAAAGTGTTCTTGCGGCCATCGTCTAATTCTTTTTTGTCACTACCTCCGTATACAGAGTAGGCCAATGTCACGTGCATGACCAGGGGGTCTGCAGTCATGTGGGCGGTGAGATATCAACTGGCAGAAAAATTGCAAAATTTCCGAGAACATGAAAAGCACGAACATTATATCATAATAATAGAGAAGAGAAAGTTAGCGAATCCTGTACAAGAAGGAAAGGAAATCATTGTCATCTCAATTTGCTCTTCCAATTATCGTCTGACTGCATAACGAAGATTACTGTGACAGTCTAAGCTATCTTCCCCTCAATTGACCCCTCCTCCCTTCTCTTCTTCTTTCCCAGTCTTTCTTCTGCCCACTGTCGGTGGGCGCTCTTCATCACGTCTCCCGCACCGCCCGCCGTCTTTCTCTTCCTTTCTCTACCCCTCCGTTTAGAACGATCCGCAGCTGGTTCTGCTTTTGCCTCGCGCCTCCATCAGTCCTCTCCCTTTTTCTCCCCGTTTTCTTCTTCTCCTTATTTTTCTGCCTTCTCCCGCCGAAACTACTCCAGCAAGAAGAAGAAAAAGATGCCTCCCAAGAAGGCCGTTGTCCAGGAGAAGGTCCTGCTGGGCCGTCCAGGAAACAACTTGAAGAGTGGTATCGTATGTGAGCATTGACCCCACCGTACTATTTTTTTTCTGCCCTATTTCCCAGCCTTTGCTTTTTTTTTCCCCCTCCCCTATTTAAATCACAATTCCCATCCGGCAACAATTTTCTTCCTTTACATCCTCATCCTACATCATGTAGCTTTCATCTGCTATACTCACACAGATGTGAAGAAACCAACATCCAATTAACAATGGCTTTTTAATTAGGTCGGTTTGGCCAACGTCGGCAAGTCGACACTCTTCCAGGCCATCACCAAGTCGTCTCTGGGTAACCCGGCCAACTTCCCCTATGCCACCATTGACCCCGAAGAGGCTCGTGTCATCGTCCCTGATGAGCGATTCGACTGGCTTTGCGAACACTACAAGCCCAAGTCTCAGGTTCCCGCCAACTTGACAGTGTATGATATCGCCGGTCTGACCCGCGGTGCCTCTACTGGTGCTGGTCTGGGAAATGCTTTCCTTTCCCACATTCGTGCTGTCGATGCCATCTTCCAGGTCGTCCGGTGCTTCGACGATGCTGAGATCATCCACGTCGAGGGTGACGTCGATCCCGTTCGTGATCTGACCATCATCAGCGAGGAGTTGCGGATCAAGGATATCGAGTTTGTTGAGAAGGCACTCGAGAGCTTGAGCAAGCAGACAAAGCGCGGCGGACAGTCTCTTGAGATGAAGAAGCTGCGTGAGGAGGAGGCCACTGTCGCCAAGGTGCTTCAATTCCTGAAAGATGGAAACGACGTCCGCAAGGGTGACTGGGCTCCCAAAGAGGTATGTTTGTGCTTTTTCTTCGATTATTTCTGTATCATCCTTTCATATGATGAATAAGAGCTTTGCTCGATATAACCCAGCTCGTCGAACAGCCTCATTTTAATTACAACACAGAGGCTGTTATGAGATCATGTCCTATCTGATTATTTTGCACCCCATTACATTCTGTTTACGCCAGTTGTGTGTCCTTCAGATACTAATTGGTCAATCAATAGGTTGAGGTTATCAACCCTCTCTTCCTGCTCACGGCCAAGCCCGTTGTCTATCTGGTCAACCTCAGCGAGAAGGACTACATCCGTCAGAAGAACAAGTACCTGCCCAAGGTCTTTGAGTGGATCCAGAAGAACTCTCCCGGCGATCCTCTCATCCCCATTTCCGTCTCCTTCGAGGAGCGTTTGGCTGCCTTCGGCGATGATGCCAAGGCCGCTGAGGAGTGCAAGGCCTTGAACACCAAGTCCGCTCTGCCCAAGGTTATTGTTACTATGCGCCAAGTTCTCAACTTGGCCAGTTTCTTCACCACTGGTGCAGACGAAGTCCGTCAATGGACTATCCGCAAAGGCACCAAGGCGCCCGCGGCCGCTGGTGTGATTCACACTGACTTTGAGAAGACCTTCATTCAGGCCATCGTGTACAACTACACCACCCTGCGGGAGTATGGCGACGAAGCCGCTGTCAAGGCGGCCGGCAAGATCATGACCAAGGGCAAGGACTATGTTGTGGAAGATGGTGACATCCTCCTCATCAAGGCCGGTGCTGCCAAGGGCTAAATTGATCAATCAAAATTTGGATATAGCTCATATAGGCTGATACCTTGCTTGGGTTTATTTGTGATTCCTACCCAGACATGGTAGAAAGTACTCCATATCACGAAATTTGAAAATTCAAAGTTGCGTACTTGTCGTGTGACCACGGATAGGTTGAATAGCGTATTACTCCAATTTAGTATGTAAATTGATATTGTGCCTTGCAGATCAGGCACAAAGAGAGCTTCAAATAACACGTGACAGCTACGGCCCCTCCCCGCGTTAAGCCCGTCATACCATTGGCGCAATTCGTCGGAGGTCATGAAGGAAATAGCAGACTGGTTGGACGCTGAGAAAAGCCCAGCGACCGACCATTGACCTCTCCATCGCATACCACAAAATGTTCAAGAAAGAGTAAGTACCCTGGGAGTCCAAGTTTGTGTCCTGGGACACGTTGGGTTTTGTGAGAACCTCGTGAGAGCCAGCAAGCCATAGTTATCTGTTACCCCTCCGCAAACAACAAATGTCGAATTCTGCCCCAAGACAAATCACTGCATTGCTGCATTACTGCGTATCTGACTCGAGCAAATCGATGACGAATGCTAATAGAAGATGAAATAAAGTATCCCCCCGAGCGGCCGCTCAAAAGTCAAGTCCTCGGTGCAGCGCGGCCTGCGCCAAAGATTCCTCGACACTTATCCCGGCTTCGAGCCGTATATCGATGAGATCCTCCCCAAGAAAGCCCAGCTCGATGCCGTGAAATTGTAATTCCCCCATACCAGATATCCCTTGGAAGGGGAAAAGACGCTATTGGCTAATGATGGAACTGCTACAGACCGGATAGAGCGACATTATACACCATCGAATCGACTCCCCTGTTCTACCAGCCCATGGATGGGCCACCGATCCCGCACCTCAAACTGCTTCATTCCTACCCTGATGCATTGCCGACGGTTCAGATCGACCGGGGCGCGATACGGTTCGTGCTTTCAGGCGCGACGCTCATGGCGCCTGGGTTGACGTCGCCTGGTGGGCGGTTACCGGATGCGGAACATGCGTTGGAGAAGGGGCAGGTGGTTGCGGTCATGGCTGAAGGGAAGGAGCATGCGTGTATGGTTGGGCCGTTGAAGGTCGGAACGGAGGAGATGAAGGAGAAGAAGAAGGGTGTGGTCATGGACGAGGGGCATTATCTAGGCGACGGCTTGTGGAAGATGCATTGGGATTGAGTTGGTTCTCTTTTGATAAATGACGAATGATTTGATTCCTTCTTTTTCGCTTGGATTGCCAAGTGATTATGCTTTACATGGAAGCAGCACATATATGCCATGGCTGATGAAACTCTGTCTCGTCAATGAAGATGACTTTCATGAACATTCCGACTGTTGAGCCTGATAGGCTTAGGGAAACGTCTATATACGGATAAAATTCAATTGAATACAATTGTAGAAGAGAAGCTGCGACACGCTCTTGCGTACATGCTAGTGACCGATCGCAGAGAATGTGCTCTGATCGTCTGTCGCGCTGCCCACAGGGGACCCTTGGTCCTCAGAACTAATCCGTTGTCGCGAGTGTGGGGATACGGACGATGTTGGCGATAATGTTGGCCACGGTGGTGAATAAATGCCCAAGCCTAATCCTTTCGCACTGATCCCCGAGCCGTTCAAGTTCAACCCGCCTCCTGATTGAACTGCGTTTCTCAGCCCGACCCGCGAGATAGCGCGTCGAAGCATATCCCCAGATGCATCAAGAGCAATTAGGAACCGCGCCAGTTCACCACAGAGCTCCCAATCACTATTTTGCGAGGCAAGTCCAATGAGACGGACAACATAGTCCTCAATTGGAGCCTCGTGACCACCCTCGCCTTCGTCCTCCATGGCTTGTAAGACGAGCAGATACCCCACTGCCGTCTTGAGCGAGTTGAGCCTCAGGGCTTGTTCAAAAAGATCCTTCGGAGGAGGCAAGTGGTTGAACAGTGTGCGCCATGAGCGAAGCTCGGTCTTTCTCGTGCACTGGACAACAATGTCCAAAAACACTTTAACCGGCAGTGATGCTTGAAGGAATGAAATGACGGATGGCAATAGTGGCTCGTGTCTTTGTGAGGGATCATTTGTCTTGCTTTCTTTCCTCTCGTTATCAACCTCGTCATCCAGGACGTGGTGCAAAAGCATTTCCAAGGCATGTGGGAAGTATGAGAGGTGGGAGAAACGTTGGCATAGTGTGAGTGCTGCCGCGATGTCTCCACGGACAAGATCATGTTGTAGGACATATGGTAGGAATAAATGAGTCTGTTCAACATCAGTACATATGGCAACATGGGTGACGTGTATAAGGGAAAAAAGAAAAATGGAAGATCATACCCTTATAGCGAATTTCAGAGCTGCAAATGTGACATCACGTCTTTGTATCATTTCCGACTCGACACCCAAAACTATACCCTTGTTCAACAGTACTGACAGTGGGTAGAAGTCCAAAGGCACTTGTATTGGCTTTGGCACTTCCTCTCGTTGCAGAACGTCATGCACATCTCCCCAGACGAGCAATTCCTTGCCACAGAACATCCAGAGGGAGTCCCGCAATGACTGATCACTATGGTGGTACGCACTCAATGCCGCCTCAGCCGAAGGGCTGGCTGGAATAGACTCATCCACCGGCGGTGCAAAATTGAAGGAGAATTGATCTCGCATCAAGATATAGTACTCAACGTCGTGAGAAATCACCCGCATATCATATTTAAGTTCGCCAGACTCTGCCAAGGAAGGTTGCAACAGAACCATGTTTCCGTCAACCAAGAGTAGCACCGATGCCACCTTTACATCCTGAGACGGGTCACCGTTTCCTGCCAGACGTTAGAAACTGCCACATTTCAATAACCCATGAGAGTGATACTTACTCATCTGGTCCTCCGGCAGTACCCAGCTAATCGCCCGAACTCTGGTAGGTGCCCGCACAATACCATTGAACGCAATCTGACCAACAGGGACAAGGGTTATCCGTTGCTGCATCGAGTTGATAATATAATGGTATAAAATGTTATCATAAGTGTAGACGAGAAGGGAGTCTTCGCCAGAAGGTCCTATGAACACTACCGGCGAGGGAAGGTGTTCTGTGTGCAATATTGAATGCCTGTTCAAAGACAGTTCTCGGGAATATAGACGCAGCTGTAAAAAACCATCAACCTTCTGTTGCTTCAAAACAGTTTAGTGACACTCAAAAGACGAACCTCGTAGGAGCCATCGCTTTCCACGGCGGCAATCAGAATGTGCCCATACCAGCACATGCCGCCGCGAACGGCAAATGAATTCTCTGTCTTCGGATCTTCGAAGACTTTCCAGCGACCACTGTTGACGCTGTAATGCGCCAGTCCCCGTCTACCTGCAATGGCTATGTATCGCCCATCTTGCGAGACGACGCTCGAGCGGATCGGCCACTGGGAATGGAGATACGCTGGAGGATACTGTGCATGATGCCACAACGAGTCCTTGCCCGAGATTGTCATAAGATCAGGTAAATCATGGCCGCGATACAAGATGACTTCTGTGCCAGTCTGTAACAAGCCCCTGGCTAGATTAGCTGAAGAAAAACACCCCGTAAGAGCGCTTCGGGCTGTTTCAAGGATCCATATGCGACGGTCATTCCGCCCTGTCAATAGTATGTCTGACCCTCCGCCTACCCAGCATCCATTGGATACCCCAGTCAACCAGTCTTCAGAATTGTTTGCAGCGAGTGATCTATCCACCGAGAAGCTGTTTCCACCCGGTTTGCCAAATACGCTCCATGTTGTCCAGCCATGATCATAGCCTGCAAAAAGACAATATCCATCCGGAGAGTAGGACATAAAGTTCAAGATGCCAATTGTAGTAGGAGAAGCGGGTAGTTGGAGCTTGTGTGAGAATGGAACATTCCCAAGATAGTCTTTTGCTGTATAGACGAGGATCTCACCATTGGCGCAGTTCACTGTGAGCAACGAAAACCGGGCATTGATCGCGACCTTGACTGCTTGTTCGCCATCATGCTTCGGATCGTGGAAGCAGTGGCCTTGGAAAAGTTTCCTTGGAGAGTCTGCTGTGCTGGTGCTCTCCGGGAGTCGTTGTACGGCATATGCTTGTCCCTCGCTGGTAACCCACACCAATAGATTGATTGCTCGATCGTAGACCATATCCGTGATAGAGGTGCGCTTCGAAACATTCAGAATACGACTGAGTAGCTCTGATGTGGTCTGGGCTCCGCTGGCGTCAGGAGCCCACCGAATGCATTGGACAGCCGCTGGTTTGACGGTGGCTACAACCAGCTCCCGGTCAAGAGCCAGAGCTTTGACAATACCAGATTCGATCTTGATTGCCATCCGAAAGCGGAGGCTGACATCACGCACCGCATTCGCATCGTCCTCCGCGGACAGTCGGGCGAGTTGGTGACGACGGTTCTGACTCGATTGATCGAAATGTTGTTGATATACGCGACTGGTGGGATCAGTTGCAATCGTATAAGTAAGCAAATATCCACCCAGTGTCTGCACAGCAAGTATCGTCGAGTCAGGATGCATCAGAACAGAGACATTCGACCCATATGTCTTCATGGATGAGGCGGAGCGGGCAATCGCAGCAACAACTGCGGTAGGCTAACGGCAAGTCAGCAGATCAATTCACGCTCTATAACAACCAACAGGCTCGCAAGGGCATACTCTAGTCTGCCAAACAGCTATCGAGGAGTCGGTCATCGTCGCAAATATGTGACCGCTCCGAGAAATACACAGACCAGTAATGGCCTCATTGGCCCAGGCCGACCCAGTTTCGGGCCCCTCTCCCTTGACATTGTGATCCGTTGCAGATCTCTCCTCTTCGGCAATCTCACGCTCCTTTGCCTCGGGCTGGATATGTGAAGTAATTGGAATCCCTGGGCCATTGATCGCATAGACCCGCGGAACTCCATTTGGCCAGTACATGGCTCGACTTGGGTGCGATAGTCACAGACAGGAGGAGGAGCTCACATTGAGTCATCTTCGACTGCTCTAGGATGGAGTTTGATGTGTCAATCTCGGGACATTACAATCCCAGAGAGACCCGCCGCGATTATCAAAGTCCTCCACGTCTCAGCCATCAATTCAACGAATATCTGATGTGTACGATTGTATTCGAGCCGACATGTTGATGATGATCCAATCGTCACGTGTACCGGAGTTTCCCTGACAAACAGAACAAACAAAGCAAACACCGCGGGCGAGAACCCCCCGCATTCGTTCAGCTTCACGAGTATTCGATTGATTCTCCAGTGTTCCGCTTGCTTATCTGTCTTTTAATTTTTTTTTGACTTCGATCCAATCCGACCGTTTAGTGCGATACTCAGTCAGTTCACAAAATGGTAAGATGGTCCGGCTCTCCAATACGCCGTATTCATGGCAGATCAGTAACTTACCAAGTCCTGTTCCATCTAGGCTCCCACCGAGTCTCAGAAGCGCCTGGCGCTTGCGATTATTGACTTTTTAAACTCCAGCCTGAAGGATGGCACTCTGACTGCGGATGACGCTGAATCCATTGAGATCGCTCAGTCGTGTATTGCGGACACTTTCAAGGTCGACCCCTCCGATGTCAAGGACGCCCTTGGCGGACAATCTCTGGCGAGCATTTTCAGCGTCTACGAGAAGCTCCGTAAGAAGCCTTCGACAGAATCCGCCAGTGCTGGAGGGCAGGCTCAGAGCACAGAGGCACAGCAGCCCAAGGCTGGTGCCCCCACACCCGAATCCGACAAGTTGAAATCGGAGGGAAATGCAGCCATGGCCCGCAAGGAATACAGTAAGGCGATCGACCTTTACACTCAGGCCCTGTCCATCGCCCCCGCGAACCCGATTTATCTCTCCAACCGTGCTGCTGCCTACTCAGCCTCCGGTCAACATGAAAAAGCTGCGGAGGATGCGGAACTCGCCACTGTTGTGGATCCCAAGTACTCCAAGGCCTGGAGTCGTCTCGGTCTCGCGCGGTTCGATATGGCAGACTACAAGGGAGCAAAAGAAGCCTACGAAAAGGGTATTGAGGCGGAAGGTAACGGAGGTAGTGATGCAATGAAGAGAGGTCTGGAAACCACCAAGCGGAAGATTGAAGAGGCCACCCGTGGTGCCGAGCCTCCTGCCGACGATGTCGACGATGCCGCTGGAGCATCGCGCGGTGCTGGTGGAATGCCTGATCTTTCCTCTCTCGCCAGCATGCTCGGTGGTAGAGGTGGCGGCGGCGGTGGTATGCCCGACCTTAGCTCTATCATGAGCAACCCCATGTTCGCGAGCATGGCCCAGAACTTGATGAGCAACCCAGACATGCTGAACAACCTCATGAACAACCCTCAGTTGAGGCAGATGGCCGAGAACTTCGGAAGCGGCGGTGGAATGCCGGACATGTCTAGCTTGATGAGCGACCCAAGTCTTGCGGAGATGTAAGTTTATGCATTTACTTCTTTCATGGCACAGAAAACTAACAAAACTGTATAGGGCAAGGAACATGATGGGCGGTGCCGGACGTGGAGGTCAGCAGTAAAGCAGAAAATTAACACCAGATGCATGAAAGTTCCTCTTTTCCCTTCCAGCTACGATATATTACCTCTGAATTTGTCTAAAAGATATTCACCTTCTCTGGCTTCATCCACCTGTGGATTATTGAATACGGGCCATACCAGCTTGGTCATGACTTTTGCAAACGGATAGAAGCTATAATCGCTAAATGATATCCAATCTCGCCAAAATACGGAGTAGTCATTTATATTTATCACTGATTAGTTATAGGTTTACCCTGACAAGGCACACCAAGAAGCCACCAGTGTATTGTAGTATCAAGGATCAAAATATATGTCCAGGTAGCTCGTACCAAAAAGCAGCAGAAACCGGCTAAAAGGCTGGGTATGATTCCAGATGCCAATACATGAGAATGCTCGGAGTGGAGTTGGTTGTCGCAGATCACATAATACAACGCCGTATACGCCGATAGAGATAGGGGAAGAAAGGATATTGGCTATTATGCAGGCAATCCAGGATCAAAGATGTCCTCGCTATTTGTAACGATCCGTCCGCCCAGCCTTTGCTGACGGCAATCGCCTCAGAGAGACCATGAAGGCCAGGAAAACTGGTCCGTGAAATCTGTGGAGAGGACAAAGGTACTCAGGGAGTAATAATAAAAAAAAGGAATAGGAAAGACATTGAAGAAATGGATCAATAGGCCGAAGTTACTATCACAGATAAAACATGAGCGCCGGTTCCGCCGAGTCTCTATTTAGATAGTCGATATGGTACAGTGGCATGATATCAAAACAACCGAGAAGAGTATGAGAGGTGATTCATCATCAAAAGGCCGCCGATAATCAGGAAATGGAGAGTGACGGTTGAGAAGTTGTTGAAGGATAAGGTACGTAGGAGTAGATGTTGCGAGGACCTTAGATGTAGTCACGGGCAGCCTTCTGCAGTTCAATCAACCTCCATCCTCTGGTCTCGGGATTGTTGACGTCCTCGGGTATTCTCGTGAGACCAATGGCATAGGTAACCAGCTGCACCTTGTCTTCCATACCGGCTGCGAGTTCGCCCGTCTTAACGTTACGGTAAACATGTACCTCCTGTGTACGGCAGGTCACAACGAAGACGGGAATCTCGCCTGGCTCCAGCATACGGGCGTGAGAAACGTCAACACCTCGGATATCGAGGATGCGGCCATCCGACTTGAGTCCCGCAGTGGTGTATTGTTTGGAAAGAGCAGCGTAAACATGGAATTGCGCATCAGAGAGCCAGAGCTTGAGCGTCTCAATATCGCCTTTGACATAGGCATCAAGTACTTCTGGTAGTATATATTCGCGCATCTCCCTCAGGAATGACTCCATCTGGAAATTGGGATCCATCTCCCGGAACTTCTTGATGACCTGGGCAGTCTCATTTTCGGCGAAGAAACTAGCGACACGATCCGAGATGCTGCGTGCTGTACTGATGAGAGGGTTCTCGGATTCGTTGTATGTCTCCTTCAGAGCGAAGAGTTTCTGCATCATAGGATTTGAGTCCTTGAATTCGCGCCACGACTCTTTCCAAGCAGAGTCCTTGTGAAGGGTGAGGTTGGTACCCGCACTGCACCAGGCAATTGTCAGAATTGTGAAAAGAAAAAGCTCCATGTGAAAGTAGCACTTACTTTGGATCTTCAACCAGCGGCTCGGCCGAACGGCGCCCGCTCTTCATCATTTCCTTCTGCTCACGCAATTGCCGCTGTCTACGGCGCTCCTCCTTCTCAATCCAGCCACCATAGCGAGAGCTGCTTCCGTCGTCGATGGCTTCCTTTACGTTCTTGTAGGCCTCCGTCTCACGTACGGGTCTTGTGGCCTTTTCAAGTCCGGCACCAGTGGCGCTGACACCCTTCCTGATACCCTTAACAACAGGCGTTTCCCATGTCCATGCAGCTCCTTTTCCGATGGCCTGACCGGTCTTTTTCAACGCAGCCGACGTCTTCGAAGTTGCTGCACCGGAAGCGGCTTCATAAGCGGCACGAGCGCGCTTGACATTCTCGTTCTCGGCGAGCTCATGAGCAGAGGATGCGAGAGCCTTAGTAGACTCATTCCATTCCTTTGATGCCTTGAACTCTGCTTGGAGGGTCTCTCTGAAAACCTGCCATGGAGTCTTATCTCCGTGAGGCGGTGGTGGTGGAGGCGCCTCCTTCTGTCCTTCTTCCTTTTCCCCTTCACTCTTCGCCTCTTCGCTCTTCTCACTTTTCTGTTCTTCACTCTGCTTCTCTTTTTGCTGTTGTTGCCAACGGGCGGTGGCAATATGGAATGACCGCGTCAGAGGCAAAGCAGTATACGGAGAGATAAGTTGAACCCGTGTGGGGAGAGACGATTGTTGGCGCTGTAATACTGTAGGCGAGGTAGAGATGGAGGTTGAATAAGCGCAAGTTTGAATCAGAGTCCGCGAAGGAGCGATGGCATTGCCGTATGTCGTCCTCAGGCTGGGAACATGGGACCGTAAAGTGGCCGCCCGTGCGACAGCCGACATTTTGTTAGCCGAGATCATGCTCTGGAAATCCGGAGACAAATATAAGTCAAATATTGCAAGATTAGTTTAGGAGGGGTGACGAAGAATACGGGTCAGACCCCAAATGTTGAGGAGGAAGTAAATTTGGGGCGTGGGGAGTAGAAGAGAAGAAGCGATTCGACTGGTGAAGAAGGGAAAAAAGTTGAGATCGCGGGTGCCAAGATCGAAAACTTCGGGCCTCGCCTTTTCCGCCGCCATTTTCTCCAGGCCCCATCGACAAGGTGTTATTGTTGCCGATTCAACCGGATTAGCTGAGTGTATACCGCATCCCGTTTCAAACTCTGTACTTGATCTCTCCTTTTATTCCATTATCACCTCGGTCTTCCGCTCAATTCGAAGTTCTATTGTGCGTTTGGCCAATTCGACTGGCCTTTCGCTGCCCTTATTTGCTTCAACTGCCGGACGTCTCTGATATTATCCTCGGCCACGCAGCAAGATGAACTCTTTCACCTCCTGGGTCAAGGCATTGTCGCATACTAGCCGATCATGCCAGTCACGAGTGATCTCCCCGCGCGTGATGCGCCCATTTTCTACTACCATGAACCCCAGCTCAAGCGCGAAAGAAAAGACTCGCGAGATTGAGAGACAAATTCTGAATCCCAAGTCGGAACAGACTACTGAAGACAATTCGCCACTCTCTGCTATTACTAGAATGATGCAGGGAGAAAAAGCTCGCGCTAGCCAGGCCGTCAGTCGCGACTATTCCCGCATGGCCGAGAGTTTGGAAGCAGAGATGATTAAAGACCCATATGCCGATCGTTCTCCTCCTCACCATCTTCACGTTTACGCCCACAAACACAATACACTTCTCACGCTGACGCAACCGAACGGGAACCCAATGCTGTCGATGAGCTGTGGACACCTCGGCTTTCGGAAAGGTGGCCGTTCTGGATATGACCCAGCTTATCAGTTGACGTCCCACGTGTTTGGTCAAATTCAGGAAAGAGGCTATCTTATGAACATCCAACGACTTGAAATCGTATTTCAGGGCTTCGGCCAAGGTCGAGAAGCGTTTACCAAGGTTCTGCTTGGCAGTGAGGGAAGGAATATTCGCGGGCTGGTGAGCCGAGTGACAGATTCGACACGGATAAAGTTCGGTGGCACGAGAAGCAGAAAGGTCCGCAGACTGGGTTAATCCTGCGTGATATCTATATTCTCTTCATATGACCATCGACGCGAAAGGCATCTGTTCCTTCGCTTCAGCGTCAGCTGAAGACAAGGAGCTTGATGGACAGCGATTCATTTCAGTATCAGGCATTGGCTCGCACAATTGGGGTTCTATGAGTCTACTATGTGACTCTGCAGTGTCTGAGATCTTCAGTGAATCCGTCTGGGCTGCAGCTATATTTGTACATTAGTCGTGTTTTACTACTGGAGATACACAAAAGATTCTTAGGTCGTATTTCTGCATCTTGATCTCATCTTGACGCCAACTCGCATCTTCCTTACCTAGCAATGTCAATGCCTTTTCTCGAGCACTATCATTTTTAGGTGTTGAGGAACTCCTCAGTAGTTTCCCAATGCACCAAAAACACTGCTTGCCATAGATGATTAGCAGCTTACCAAATACGGACTAGCGCATGAGCTCCAGTGTCTCCGAAAGCTGCTGGCTGAAAGGCTTCAGCTCCTCATCTTTGATCGCAAACGTTTCTACGTGAATCTCAATTCTGCTATCTATTTTTTGTTTGATTGTATGGAATTTATCTCAACCGACATCCATTACTTAGATTTGACTTTTGTTTGAGGGTTTCAGCAATAGTCGGGCCTGGCGCGGTTACTAGATCCTCAGCGAGCGTATGCGCCGGAACTGCTCCTCTCTTGTGACGATCACCGGGTGCAGCGCAAACCCGACTTTGGAATTGAGACGAACGGCTTGATGAGTGCCGGAACATCTTTCTCGGGCCGTCGTCCAAGACCGTTTGGATGCACCCTCTAAATCCCTTTCTCCGTGCCTTCTTCCGAAGCACTGTCCCAGGGCAGTGTCTGCCGATAGAGAATCATGTATGCCTTGTTGGGATCTTATTGGACTAAGATTCGGGAACAGTCTCTTACCTTTGCTATAGGTTCTGCTCGTTCCGATCACGGAATCCTTAATCGGGTCGCGAGATCGTGAGTCCAACCTCCTCTATTCCGACCTTGTGGTATCCGAAGAGTTTCTGGGAAGTCATACACTGCGAATACCGATTGCCAATGGAGTTACCGGGAACGCCAAGGACGATTCGAACGTTCGGGATAGCAGGGGGAAGGCAAAGCAGGTGACAACTGTCAACGGGCGAACTGTGATTGTCAAAGAGAGCTCGGTTTACAGCAATAAAGGTAGGAAGCCCTCTTTTGTTCTGCGTTTTCCTCTGTGCTGAACAACATTGCCAGGCTTCAAATCCCTAACCCAAGCTCAGCTCCTGTCCGACGCTCTGTACTATACTCCAAGTACCGACTCTCAGCCATGGCTTATCTATTACATCTCCCGCCCGTTGATCGGCTTATTCGACCCAGGGAAGATCATTTCTGCTGTAGTGCCCGGGTCGCTACCTCAAAGAGTAGTCACGAATACTGGTGCCAAGTCTGGGGATTCTACCGCTTCATTACCGAAGAAAGAAATCAAGTCGTTCGGAGAACTGCTGGCCAATTTTCCTATGATCGCAAGACAGATGCAGCCAGGCTTGGACAGATTATTTCGAGAATTTGGGAAAGAACTGGGAAAACCGTTACCGCCACCACCATCGCGCTCGCCTTCCATCCCTGATGACCACGAACGTAAACCGGATCGCGATGAATCTTCGGCGGATGAAGTCGCTTCTATTCGGAGCGCATCGTCCCGCAACAGAGAAGGCCTACCCTTTAATTCCGAGGAGTACTTCGAAGATGATGAGGACTTGATGCGCCGCAGTCTGGAGACAGCAGTTACCGCTGCCATCGATCTGTTCCGGCTCGTGGACAAACAGCAGTTGTCTCTCCTCGGCGCGACAACCGACCTCACCGGACCTCTGGTAGAACGGTTGATTGAGCGTTATGTTGCCGAACAAGTACACGAGCCGCTACTGTTCCCTCGGCTATGCAGTTTCCGTCAACCCGAGGACGCAGAACTGGATTCCAGAATCCGTCATATGGAGAATCTAGATGTTTCGCAGGTAGGTATCGCTGTCGAAGGAGGCCGAGAGGGCAAAAGAGAGCTGCTGTATCGGCTCGGGAGAGCGGTCGAGGAGTTCCGAAAGATGACGGACGCAAAGTGTCCACACGACATGCTCAATACTCTGCTGGAGACAGTCAAGGTCTTATCGTACCCCGGGACGTATGATAACGGGAACCTTCAAGCCTCGGAGAAACAGATTGCGCCTGTCACCGTAAATGCCGATATTCTGGTCTCCTTGTTACTTATTGTGGTTATCAGATCCCAGGTCAGACATCTTCAAGCAAGACTCTTGTATATGCAGCACTTCATCTATATCGACGATGTTGATAGCGGTGAAATGGGTTATGCTTTGAGCACCTTCGAGGCAGTCCTTACGTACTTAGTGACTGATTCAGCGGGCCTCAGAAGAGCCAGTGTTCGCAACAAGCGCCTGTGGAATGCCACTAGAGCCGGCCGAGTTGGTGAAATGAAGGCCATTCTTGAACGCAAAGGTGACCATAGCTCAATGGACGATGCCCCGGACGAGCCAGAAGGGAAATCAGTCTTCTTCAAAACCGATAAGGTTGGAGAAGTGGATGAACCACTACGAGGACATTCTATTCATCGAAGGCTCTCAAGGTCCAGTGGACCTCAAGAAACTGATGAAAGTCCTTCCGAGGTGCCACCGCTGGCGCATGTGTTCCCATTTCAAACATGGGCAAACACCTCCCCGCCGAAGGAAGTTCAGCGTCCTGTGAAGAAAGTCTCGATGGATGTACGCAGCATATCGGAGTCGTCAGCTACTTCACTTCTCTCTCGCACCACCACCATCGAATCGATGACCAGTGCAATTGAAGGGGACAGCTCAATCGAGACGTTGACAAAAACGCAAGATCCTGCGGGTGATTCAATTCCCATGATGGCCGTTGACAGTCGCCAGCCGGAGGCTCTCAGGTACTTGCTCAGCCTGGAAGAGTACTATTCATTGGAAGACATCCTCGAGGATACAAACACCGATGGGACGACGTTGCTCAGTGCCGCAGTGCAACTGGGTCACCCTGAAATGGTAGAAACTTTGCTCGACTTTCTGTTCAGTGCAACGGACGAGCGAACAATTGCTGGTTACCTAAAAAAAGCAGACATGCATGGGCGCACAGTTGCCCACTATTTATTCAGTACGCCATCAGTAATGTATAGACTGGAAAGACTCATTCCTTGGCGACAACGTGACAGAAATGGCCAGACGCCGCTGTTTGCTCTGTGCAGATCTTATGATCATCCTGATTATAAATCGATGGTCAACGAGGCGTTGACCGCCGCTCAAAGATCTCAGGGAGACGGCTTGCCTTTGCGGCTTGACGAGCATGTTGACTCGAAGGGAAATACACTGCTACACATCGTCGGTGACCCAGAGATCACAATTCGAATTCTACAAGAAAGCGATTGCGATCCGAACGCAACCAACGAGAAGAAGTTCACGCCACTGATGATGGCTAGCAAGTACGGCCGCGTGGATCAAGTGCGTATCCTCTTTTTGGACCCCCGGGTCGACGTTCACCTCAAGGAAGCTCGCGGATTGACGGCTGTCGAGCTCGCCAAAGATGATGAAGTCCGTAATCGCATTGACGATCTCATTCTTGTCTCGAATTCCCCCTCGGCATATGATGATCCATCTGGTCGTGTCACCACGGTTGTGCGCTCGTACTTTGTTGAGGACGCCACAGTACGCTTTGTATTGAAGTCCGGCGCCCCAAGCTCTCAGTCCCAGTCAGACGAGTCTCGAGCTGGCTCCACCACTTACACCGTCACTACATGCCGGCGCACCCTCTCGGACTTTGAGAATCTTGCTCAGTGCCTCGCAATGGAGCATCCGGCCTCTTATATCCCTTCCCTTTCTGACTTTCGCAATCCTTTTCAAATCCATTCCAAACCATCTCGGTCGGTTCTCCACAACATGCAAGAGAGACTAGACAGATTCTTGAAAATCCTGCTTACCCATCCAACCTTTGCGACCCACGAGATGCTGTGGGAGTTCTTCCTCGTTCCCGAGCTGCAGCCGGAGATGATGACGGACAGGTCCCGGTGCAAGGCGTTGGTGCTCTCCGAGTCGATTGCGGACGACTACGCGCCTGTGACAGCTGAAGGCATGCGTGAAACAGAACAGTTCGTGGCGCAGGCCCAGGACATGGTTCGTGCCCTTCACGCCAACACACGCAGTCTTATTCGCCGTGGTCATTCCTTGCAGAATGCCGCGTCAGATATGGCGGACGCGCTGGCGCTGTGCTCGTCCGTAGTCTCGACTCTCCAGGAGCCCACAAACGCGCTCCCCCGTTCACATGTGGACGCTTTCGCCCGCTACGCCACCTACTTGTCAACCTCATCCTCAGACTCCTCTCCGCTTCTTCAGTTCCTATCCGTCTTTTCCTCGATCGACAACACAACTGTTGCAATTCTCGGTTCGCTCTCTCGCCCTATTTCGCTCATATCGAACTTACAATCCACAACCCGCAATCTCTCCCGCAATCGCACCTCCCTCATCTCCTCGTCCTTGCCCCGGAAATTCAATATCAACTTCCCAGGCCTGGAGGAATCCCGACAGAAGTCAGTCCGCGATCTGGAACAGAAGATCCAAGAGGCTGAAGCCCATATCGGGCGCCTCTCCCGCGAAATCTCATGGAACAAGGATGTTGTGGTCGGGGAACTCGCCGGGTGGACATCCTGGCGGGAGAAAGTCGGCCGGGACGCCATCCGCGCCTTTGTCAGGTCCACTCTGGTCCGAGAAAGGGAGCGAGGGAAACGCCTTGAACGGTGCTTGAACCGGATACGTGAGATGAACAACCGTACAGTACGATAGATAGACTTGATGTGCCGGTGGTTCATTTGCTTGCCTATAGAATAGTGTTGTGCCTCTTCCTTCTCGTTCAAAGCCTTTAATTTTTAATGACCCGCTACATCTGTGACGACGCTGATGAAATTGAGGATTGGGTACGGTGGCATCAATGCATTGTCTACCATTCTTCCTTAGAAAGGAACATGTCAGATAGCTATACAGCTTGTGAGGAAAAAGAGATTCAAGAATGTACAACTCTTGTTGCGACTATTTCTTTCCAGCGACATGTGTATGTTTTCAATGGTCATACAGCCTACAACCAAACAAAACGCCGGGCTTCCAGGAATGTCAATTAGAACCGCTAAGCAATTGACAGATCCAGAGTATTCAAAACTCTCGACGAGCGTACCAGGGCCTGAAAGGTTGGGGAAGGGCACGTTACTCAAAGCTATGGCGTGAAATTCGGGTCCGTGAGGATGAGAACGCTTGAACGAAGTGACATGTACATTCAGAATTCGAAAAGAGGTGACGTGCTTCTCTCGATTGATGGAAGACGAAAAGGTTGGTCTGTAGACGGAGTTGAATTGCGGACCTCGCGCCGAGCTTTTCGGTGTGGCCTTGGAGGGCCTGCTTCCGGCTTAGGCAAGCTTAATTCATCGATAGTTCTCAACGATGATTGCCACCCAATCTCTGCTGCTTTTCCTGACACCATTCGATTCAAAGGTGACACAACGACCACTTGCTTTGGAACAAAGCCGGCCCGCCATGGCTCCGCTGGCAACTCGGATTTGCCTGGGCGCTCTGGCATAGACGCTTGTGGCAGACTGGCTTCTGACTGCTTCGGAGCAGCAAATGAGCCCAGAGGCGAAACCGGCACGGCATCTGCGTGGGCGCAAAGTGCTCGAGTCACCGCTTCGAGTCTCGTCGCCTCTTCCGCGACGTATGTCTTAGTAATTGGACGGCTCTTGTCAGATATCGACAATTCGCGGCTGCGTCTGATTTTCGGCGTGCTGCCAAATGAGTAGTTAGCAATGTTGTCGTCGAGAGGAGATATTGCAGCGTATTTAGAATTCGCGAAATCGCGTTTCCCTTTCTTGTATTGCTTCCAGGATCGCCGGAGCCTTCTGAAGAGGAGGACGCTCAGGGCTATAAACGCCACAGTGGTAATAACTATGAATATCACCGCGGCAGCAATGGAGCTCTTCTTGTAGCTCCAATGCTTGAGAAAGGACTTATGTGACGGTGTTGGTGTCACAGAATCCACTGTTGAGCTCGCAGTTCTCTTGTAAACTGCTGGTGGCATACGCGTGCCATGGGTTTTTGAAGCCAACCTGTGCAACTTTGTAGATTCTGCGCGTGTCTCCATCCCAGCCAATGATCGGTGTTTTGTCGATTCCACTGAGGCAATGGTGAAATCTAAACGCTTGGCATCGTCCGATATATCGACCTCATCGCTCAGCTCGACTTTCAGTCGGTCATCTTCTCTAAGGCCCAGTTGCTGAATATGCAGTTTATCTTTGAAGAAATTGTAGATGCTGTCCCATCTATCCTTTGGCCATGAACGAATCCCTTTCGGCGCGGTTGATGATGGTATCGATGCGGATACCCCTCTGGATAGCGACCGTAGTAATGCTGATGAAGCGATGGAAGGTTCCGGAGAGCACACAAAGGGAGAGCTTGATTGGAGAGTGTACATGGCACTACAAAGTATTGCGAGCATGACGAGTAGGCGTCTTTGCATCATGGTTCACAAAAGGTCGACCTAGGATCGCCATAAAATCCTCACACCCAAGTCATAGTTGCAGTGAGTGGAGGAACCGCCACAAGGGAGATCTGGATACCATTCGCTTGTTACTCTCTGAGCAGCTGAGGCTTGGTACTCTGCCAGTAAAAGCAGGCACGAGGGAAGTGATCGGCGCAGCTTCCTTCTGCGCATTTTGTTCATTTTCAACAAACAAACGCAACGCTGGATATCAGCATCAAATCATGCCTAATCTCTATAGCTCTAAAAAGGCACAGGATGAGACAAGCGAGTTGAGTTGCGGTATGCCCAGGACTGGACATCTCGGACACCTCATTGCAATGGCTTTGTATCCATGTCATCATCATATGGTCTTTCAAGTCTCTTTAGATAATATAGATAGTTAAGAAGTGGTTTGTGTGTCTCTATATGCCATTGAATAGTCTTCACTAAGTGACAGAATCCTTCCATCTTCTTAACATATTTTCAGACACGACAGAGCACGTGATGTTGAAATCATAATCATGGCGACAGATACACTAAGCCCAAAAAGGATATATAGATCTAGATGCCTGCTTCTCCACAAACGACGTCATGGTCGCTTATCATTGCTGCCTTCAAGCTATATAAATCCCCAGAATTTGAGAATACACCACCAGAAATCATCATCAAGACCGACTTGAATGAGAAAGTATCAACCCTTCCCTTTTCACAAATCAATAATACGAACATTCTTTACACAAACACAGTCCAACATGCCTCTCGTCGTCCCAGGAATCAACTCGGACATGGGTTCTGATAAGAACGAATGGCTCAGCAAGCTCGCCGGCAAAAAGATCAGTGACTCTACAAGCGATGTGAATGTGCGGTTTTGGACTATTTTACTCTACTCGTGAATTGTGTTGCTGATGGTGGACAGACCTTTGCGAAGAAGGATTTACCCGAACATCATAGAGTCCTTCGCCCCGGTGACGGGATGACTATGGACCATAGACCGGAAAGGTATGCATGCCTGCGTGGTCATTATGTCTGTGTTGATATGGACAATCGCTGATGACTAATTATTTGTCAGACTCAACATCCATCTCGACGAGGAGGATAAAGTCAAGGATGTCCACTTTGGTTGAGTTACGATATGGCAATATCATGGTTGATTGTTTAGATCATACGAAAGTCTTACTCCTAATCACCTGTGATCAGACATGTCTTAGATTGATGAAATAATGTCATGTGATGTCTATCATGCCCCATTTCTATATTCCCGTATAGCATCTCTAGGCCGAAAGGATCCGACCAAACAACGATATGAAGAAGGAGATTTCGTGTCGTCCGTCAGAGCTCTAAACTTACTCTGCCTTCCATCTAAGTAGAGTAAACGAGTGCTTGGGGAACTTGTAGGCACCCTTGCCGTCCCAAGTGCTTTCCGTCAGGCCAACTTCCTCTGTTCCCTTCATGTTGCAGGCCGAGACACTGTCTCCAGTGACGGTGAATACAGTGACATCACCAGTAGCCCCCTCGAACTTGCACTCCATATCCTTTTCGTCGCTGATGTTGACGACAGCAACATTAACATATCCGTCCTCTCCCAAGGTGGCACTGACATCCAGCCAGGGAGTGTCCTTGACGGCGCGGACCCACTTGGGACTCGTCTCGCCCTCATAGGCACCGCAAGAGACATGCGCATTGATGGTCCAGCCTCGCATATACTTCGAGAACAGGTACAAGGGCCACCAGATAGTCTGCTTTATGATACCCTCCTTGGTCGTCATCAATGGGGAGATGACATTGACGCTCTGTGCAATACAGGCCATCCCGACGTCTTTGCTCTTACGCACAAAGACGTTGAGCCAGATGGCCACGGCTAGAGCGTCGGAGAGGGTATAGCTTTCCTCGGCGCCCTTGCTGCCCTCAGCGCGCAGGGGGTCCCACACGTTCCACTCGTCAAAGCAGATTGTGGGCCGCGGCTGGTCAGGAGGAACACCGTTCTCAATCATGGCAAGGTCGATGAGGGATGAGGTAATCTCGATAGCGCGTTCAGCGGCGAGTGGAGCAGTGACGTTGGGGAGATGAGTTGAACCGCAGGTGTACATATGGATACTGTGCATGTCGATAAGAGGAACGGTGCTAGTAGAGAGAGGCGAGTGAGCGGGAAGCAGGCACTGCTTCAGTGTGTAGTAGTCCCATGAGGCAGTGCCGTCTTGGCCACAGAGGATCAACTTCAGAGTGGGGTCAAGCAGCTTCAGCGCTATAAAGAATATTAGAGTGACTGGTTGGTCCTTTCGGAGTCGAAGTGAATGAGTTCTCACCCTTTGCCCACTGGTAGGCCTTGTGAGCGTACTCCTCCTTGGTCATCTGCGCGACCTGCCATGGTCCCCACACTTCGTTACCAAGAGCCCAGTATTTGATCTGGAGGGTTGATGTTAGTGTCTGGCATATGACCAGTAGTACAGATGACATACGTTATAAGGCTCTTCACGGCCATTCTTCCTCCGGAGATTGGCATAATAAGTGTCTTTTGTACCGTTACAGTACTCAACCCACGCAAGGGCTAGATAGTCAGATTAGTATAAGCGGAAAGGAAGTACGGAGCTGAAACTCTCTACCTTCATCAAGGGTACCTGGAGAATTGTCAGCATTCGCATTATAGAACAGCTGGGCCGTATCGTACCTGTGCCAAAGTTCAAGCAAAAGTAAGGCTCAGTTCCAAGAAGCTCGCACCACTTCATGAACTCGTCTGTTCCAAACTGGTTGCTCTCGGTTCCCAGCCAAGCCAGCTCAGGTCTGTAGATCCATGATTGGGTTAACTATACGTTCAAAAAAATAATCTCGGAGCTCTAGCTGGAGATGCAGTTACCTTGCAGGCCGTTGATCTTTAGGACCGACACCATCAAGCCAGTGATAGGTAGCCGTAAAATTACCACCAGGGTAACGAACAACCGGGATGTTCAGCTCCTTGAGGGCTTCCAGTACATCTTTACGAAAGCCATTCTCGTCCGACAAAGGATTGCCTGGGTCATAGATGCCTCCATAAATGCATCGGCCCATATGTCTGAGGTCATAGGTTAGCACAGCTCTCGGAGTAGCGACAGTTGCAATGTCTAAGCATCAAGCATGGATTGATCTTACTCTGTGAACCCGGCATAGATATTAGGGTTGATCTTGGAAATGCGTCGCGATGCATGAATGGAGATACTAGGCGTCTCCTGCTCACTGAGCTTCGTGAAGGTAGTCATGATGGGATTTGGCAGTCAACAATCCCCGCAAAATGAGTCAAGTATATTCAAGGACTAAGAGATCTCAAAGCCCAACAGGAACGACAGATTGAGAAGAAGGAATGACAAGGAATCAGTACTATTATCCGAAGCAAGCGCAACGGATTTCGACGTCTCGATAAGGCGCTGTGAAACTCCAGCTTGTATGCTGCATTTATCCTCAGCCGTCGCTCCATTATTATTGAATTGGGCAAATTCCCTGCGGGGGAAATTCCAGGCCCTCTAAACGATGATTCCACTGAGGAGGAGATGGCAACTGGAGCAGTTGGCCGGGGATGCCTCCTTAGTGTTGGTGCCGAGGGAACGCCACCAGTTGTTCCATCAATCAGCTTGCTTGCTCTCCTGGTGATGTTTCTTGTTCTGCTCTACTCTGATTTGTTGCTTTCACTTTCAGACCGTGAAACTAGCTCCCCGCATAGCCCAGGTATGTCTGTCTTTTGACTTTTCCTTGCCATGGGTTTAAGAGCGATTGGCTTTTCTCCAGGATTTTGTTGGTCTCGCGGTTAGCCAGTCTGCTCAGAATTTGAAGGTTCCGCGTGAGGTGCCAGGATCAAGGAAACTTGCCGTTTTGGCAATTACTCCACCGGATATTCGTGTTCTAAGCTTCGCGAGAGATCGTTGCTGCACGATAAACAATATGGCATTGGCTTTATTGCGTCGCGTGGTGCTACCACTCTATTGCGTGGTTCTGAACCCCAGTATGGAGTAGATATCCTTAAAAAGGCCCTGCGGAGTACCCCCAGGACGATCCTTTTCATTCTCCGCATTTTTTTTGTCTTTCCCCAGAGGAACAGTCATTGTCACTATTAATCAAGATCCTTTATTGGTGTTGACCATGCGCTTGAGTCCGTCGTGGTACCAGGTATGTGTCCCAATGCCTGAGGTACCTGACACCATACTGACCTGTCGACTAGTTCCTGGTGGGCGTCTTCGCCTCCCTGGGTTCGTTCCTTTTCGGCTGTATGTATCCTATCTACTGGAGTTGAAGTGTTTACAGTGCTGATCTGCGGTGTCAAGATGATTTGGGTGTCATTGCAGAAGTCATTGCGTGCCAATCTTTCGAGGCAAAGTTTACCGCAAATGACACGCAAACGTGAGTGTATCTGCCTTTGCTGGTTAGAGGGCTCATGAAGTCTGACGCCTGCGTAGTGGATTGGTAGTGTCCATGTTTACGGCGGGAGCGTTCTTTGGCGCAGGGTTTGCTGGTCCCACCGGTGATTATTTGGGACGACGATGGACCATCGCGATCGGTTGCCTCGTCTTCTGCCTCGGAGGAGGTCTTCAAACTGGTGCTCAGACCATTGCATACTTGTACACCGGACGATTCTTCGCCGGGCTTGGGTAGGTTGAATCCCCTCAAATAGACCGGGCGACCTTGCTAATGGAGAACCCAGGGTTGGTTTCCTCACCATGATCGTTCCCCTGTACCAAGCCGAAATCTGCCACCCCAAGATTCGAGGCCGTGTAACGTCCTTGCAGCAGTTCATGTTGGGTGTCGGTGCGCTGTGTGCCGCGTGGATCTCGTATGGTACCTACGTCGGATTTCATCCAACGAACAACGCCCAGTGGCAAGTTCCACTTGGTCTGCAGATTGCCCCTGCAGTCATCCTGGGTCTACTGATTATGTTCTTTCCTGAGGTAATAAGATGGAATGTTTTCTTTATACAATGCGATGCTAACACAAGAGCAGTCACCTCGTTGGCTCATCGACCATGGCTTCAACGAAAAGGGCTTGGCGACCCTCGCAAAGCTCCATGCTCATGGTAACGAGGATGACGCGTGGGTGCGCGCAGAGTACAATCAGATTCAGGAGAGCATTGTGTATGAGCACGAGCATGAGGCCAAGTCCTACAGTGAGTTATTCACTAATCGGTCGTCCTTCCGCCGCCTTTTCCTATGCTGTGCTGTGCAGGCGTCCGTGCAAATGACTGGTGTCTCAGCTATCCAGTGAGTATGCTCCGTATGTGACAATGAGCAGTGGGTTCTAACAATGAAAACCTTGCAGATACTATTCTGTGACCATCTATAAACAGATCGGCATTGCGGGCGACGACACGCTCAAGTACCAGGCTATTAATTCAATTATTGCGTTGGTCGCAGAATGCCTATGCATGGCGTTCATTGATCGTTTCGGCCGCCGCTGGACTCTCATCGGTGGCAATCTGGGCAACATGGTCACCTTCATCATCGCGTGCATCCTGCTGGCGCGGTTCCCTCCTGAAGCCAACAACACCGGTGCTCACTGGGGCTTCATCATCATGACCTGGTTGTACAACTTCTCCTTCTCGTGCACCTGCGGTCCCCTTTCGTGGATTATCCCTGCCGAAGTCTTCGACACACGGACACGTTCGAAGGGTGTTTCCATTGCCACAATGACATCGTTTGCGTTCAACACCAT
This sequence comes from Aspergillus lentulus, assembly GCF_010724455.1. The sequence continues at coordinate 73,483 of NW_022983943.1, read as the reverse complement.
GATCGGTCAAGTGACGCCCATCGCCATGACAAATATCCGCTACCGCTACTACTATCTCTTCATCATCTGCAATTTCACTAATGCACTGTTTTTCTGGCTGCTCCTTCCCGAGACCAAGAAATTGCCTCTCGAGGAGATGAACTACCTGTTCTCCAACGCTCCCTGGATCGTGCCTGGTACTCGCAAGGAGGATTATACCCCGCACGACTTGGAGCGCAAGGTCGAGGAACAGGTAGAGAAACAGGCTGTTTTTGCAACACATCACGAGTGAACTCTGTGACAATGACGAGGAGAGCGCAGCTAGCCGGGGAGTGAGGAACACAGCTGTTTTCACGATCTGTTGGCAGGTTTCTCGAGCTGTGTATGTCTGAGGTGAAGTGAGAATGTCTGGTATCTTGTTTTTTCGTTGACACTTTGTCAACGAACTGAGAAAATGTACATGGACTATCTAAGACGGTTAGCTTTTGACCGATATCTCAGGCATCATAATGAACAGCAAGTATGAGTAATTTGTGTTCACTTGAGTACCTGACTGCAAGTAGAAGAAGGTAAAGCGGCACTGCCATGCGTATTTAAGAGAAGTGTAATAGATTGCCTCCTCGGAGGTGGATGTTAACGAGGTGTCTACTGAACAATTCCACAAACCGGTGTTCATGTTGAATAGAGGAACTATTCCAATTAACCGACGTAGTTATAGTGTAATAAGTTTGAGATCATGTTCATTCAGAGTCAGAACTATACCCGGCTAGCCCGAGGGGCAATGTAGATGATTTTGCAGCTGGCGCCGCTGGCAGGCTTGCTTTCGCGCCTTGCGTGTCTGACGTAGACGAGGTCCCTAAGGATTTTGTCGTCTTGGTATCCTCTGCAACCGGTGGTACTTCAACAGCGGCCGGTATTTTGCTGTCTTTCGAAGGAGATTGCATTTTGGGAGCCTCTGCTTTACTTTCGCTGGGTGAAGGCCGTTCAGCAGCCCCTTCGCTTGTGGATTTCCGTTTTTTGCCTGGTATCAGGAGTTCTTTGCTTTTATCCCGTCGTCTCTTTCGTGCAGGAATCTTCCAGTCCTCTCCATCATTGGACGGCACAACATCTGTTGATGAATTTTCCAGTAAAGCTTTCTCTGCTTCTTCTCGCTGCCGACGGAATAGTTCAAGCTGTTCTGCGGTCTCTTTCTTCACGGCCGCTTCTTGAGCACGCGTCGACTCCATGATGGAGTCGAGGAACTCCACTTCGTCCTCGTCCAGAGACCGGAACTGGTTCTTCAGTTTTATCTTTTCTTCAAAGGCTTCCTGCTTGGCCACTACGCAGCAGAACAATCATCCTAACATGTCAGTCCAAACGGAATCCATCCAATAAAGTACCGCAAGCGGTCTTTGCGAAATGTGGTAACTTACTCTTGTTCTGCTGCAAGACCTCATACAGACTTTTCCCGCCCTCCTGCCTGCCTAGCTCCGCCTTGCGTCTCCGCTCCTCCTCCAATTCCTGCTGTGCACGACGCCATTCATCATCACGCTCTACTGGCTCCTGATCGGTTCCGGCAGCCACGAAACCAGACGACATCTCGACTACTTCCCCTTGGTATGGGAGCTCTGTGTCTGTAGATGCAGGCTACTCCGGAAGTGTGATGCAGATGTGACGGCAAAAACGTAATGATCACTTACCAGCAATCAGTGACGACACGTTATTAAGGAATATTCGAGCTTAGCGGATTTGCGTCGTTCGGCGCGGATGGTGCAGGGAGAATCTTGAGGTTGCGTTGTGGTACTATTGTGATAGTCGGGCAGAAATGAGGCGGTGAATGGCTACTATTGTCGTCACCGCCTTGTACTAAGCACCTTCTAATCAAGTCCATTTTTAGGCAAAATGCATGTGGGTGCAGGCCCACTCACCGGACTTTTGCCAATGCAACATTGCGAGGTCCCGACCCAGATAAGCTGGGACTACTCCAAATACTGCAGGTGGTTCACAGCCTGAAATGCTTATCTGACATTCCTGGCCTCTCTTGCTCGCTTACTAACAATTGAATCGATAGATGCTATGCTTTACACTGGATCTTCAAACCTTGTCTTTCGATATAGGTTCTGCTATTTGTTCGCACGAAGAATGCCTGGATAAAGAGGCATACCGCTCGGATAATTGCTCCCATGCTGGCCAGACATATCTACCGATGCTCCCCCACTCTTTGAGAGGGGCAACTCCGCCCATCGTAGCTCGTATAGCGTCATAGCCTACTGCTTGGACCTGCCTAACTATGCGGTTCCTCGCGGCTCGGAGCTCAAGCCAGATTATAAATCTCTCTTTCACCCCTTGTCTTCCATGTTCTTTACCGAGACCATCATTCCTTGCTGCAGCTGCATTCCAGTCCAGAACACCAGCTAGTATATTCTTTGTCCATTCGTGCAAAATGTCGACTCTCGAGCATACCAAGTACGTGATCGTGAGATGGTGATGTGCATGAGAATTGCTTCGCTAACAATTTTCCAATCTGTAGGAAGACCTACACCCTGAACACGGGCGACAAGATTCCCGCAATCGGTCTCGGTACCTGGCAATCTAAGCCCAACGAAGTAAGAGAGGCCGTCAAAACCGCTCTGTTGAAGGGTTACCGCCATATTGACACGTGAGTTGAATGCGCCTCTGTTCAACATGCATAAAGTTCTGCGCGGACTGACCAATCATAGTGCCCTCGCCTACGGTAACGAAGCTGAGGTAGGCCAGGGCATCAGGGACTCGGGTATTCCCCGCGAAGAGATCTGGATAACCACCAAGCTTGATAACACATGGCATCACCGTGTCCAGGAGGGAATTGAGTCGTCTCTCAAGAGCCTTGGTGTCGACTACGTCGATCTTTATCTTATGCACTGGCCATGCTCGACCGATCCCAATGACAAGTCGAAGCATCTTCCTGACTGGGACTTCATCAAGACATGGTAAGCTTCCGGGATTTTTCAATAAGGAATGGTGGTATAATAACAAGTACCATAGGCAAGAGATGCAGAAACTGCCAGCCACCGGCAAGGTCCGCAACATTGGTGTCTCTAACTTTGGAATCAGAAACCTTGAGAAGCTTCTCAATGATCCAAGCACCAAGATTGTCCCCGCAGTCAACCAGATTGAACTGCACCCGAACAACCCCTCGCCTAAGCTCGTGGCCTACAACACTTCCAAGGGCATTCATTCTACCGGCTACTCTTGCCTTGGCTCAACAAACTCTCCTTTGTACAAGGACCAGACTCTCTTGCAAATTGCGGAAAAGAAGGGTAAGACCCCTCAGCAGGTTCTGCTTCAATGGGGTCTACAGAAGGGATGGAGTGTGATCCCAAAGTCAGTTCAATCTGAGCGGATTTCGAAGAACTTCGAGCTCGATGGCTGGGATCTTACAGCCGACGAGGTAAATCAATTGGATAACCTCAAGGACCGCTTCAAGGTCTGTGGTGACAGCTGGCTGCCCGTCAAGGTTTTCTTTGGCGATGACGAATAAATGTTTCTTTACTGATGATGCGCATATCATTTGAAACGTCACTGTGCTTGACATGTCTAAATATCAATTGATAGATCGGATTGCTTTGTATATTCTCTCAAATGCTGAAAGTGAATTAGAGGATTACCAGCCAAGTCTGTCGGAATACCTCCACCTATCTAGTTTGAACTGAATCTTCAACGCTCTTCCTCACCGGCATTGACAGTCGGATAATTATTGTAAAACATGCTTTGCTTCGCTATGCAAGTACTAATTGGAAGAGATCCGAGAGGTCAGACATGAAGTCATACCCAGTTACATTGTGCTATCCGCGTCCCAAGGGAATTCCAGCGCTTGTAATTTACCAGATATCATTAAATAGAGAGGTAATTAATGTAAAAAATTTCTAACTGGAGAATAATTCTCATAGATGTCAGTGGCAAGATCCCCGAAGAACAATAAGCACGTGGCGTCAGCAGATCAGGTGCACCGCCACCGCGGTGGGGAGTCATCGGTCCCCAGGCACCGTCGTTCATCATCAATACTCCCATCATCAATCCATCTAGAGAATGGTATTTTCATCCTCCATTCTTCTTTAGAAGCACCTTTCTATCATCGTCAGGATGCCGCCTTCCAGTGGGCACCTGTTGCTCCCGAAATTCTGGAGAGCAGCAAGGTGAGTTCTCATTGCTTGATAGAGGTATACTTCGATAGGCTGACTCTCCCCAGGTTCGCCTATGAGAAGGCCCTGAAGACCTTCAAGGCCAAGTTTCCTGAGCCGACTCAGCAAACTTCGCTTCGGCTTCAACCAGCTTATGCACGTATTCCTACCCGTCAGCCCATCAGCCGAGCTGCCGCTATCCGCCAATCCCGCAGCAATCGCTATTTCTCTACTCGTGCTGCAAACTCCTTCGTTTCCTCTTTCAAGAATGTCTTGCAGGGGGATCACGCTGCGTATCGCCAATCTCGTGTTGCAGCCAATATCGGTCGCTTGACTAGTCGTGCCCCGTTTGCGTCGACTCTCCGCCCCAACTTGACCGGCGGCGCTCTTGGCCGCACGGCTGGAGGCTATACCATTGGTGCCGGACGTATTGGTGGTGCCCGTTATTTTTCACATGGCCCGGCTTCTCCTGCGCAGGTGATCAACAATGTGTCAATGGGTGTGCGAGCCTTTTTCCTCTCGGGCCAGAAAGCCAGTTTTGACGGCATCGACCCTATTACGGGACAGAAGCGGTACAAGGCTGTGAGCGCGCTCCAAGACCAGGCTGAGCGTAAAATGGCGGCGATCCCTCGCACGGCTTCCGGTTCATTCATCGACTTTCAGATTTCTCCAACCATTACAGCCTTTGGACGTCAGAAAAAGGCTGCCTCAGCCGGTGTCTACCACGTGGAAACGTTGAACTCGGACACCTTGTGCTTCCTTTCTGCCGACTTCGCACGTGCTCTGAAAGATTTGGCTGCCGTACTCAATGACCTCAAGCGTTTATCCTCACTGGGTGATCTGCCGATCTCTTTACATGACAGATCCACGATCCGAGTGCGATTTCCAGGGTGCGACGCTGAGACGGTTGAGCGACTGTGCGATGAGGTCGGTGTCCAGCGAGGACGGATTAGCCAGGATGAGGACTTCAACCTCCGAACAGGAGCTGATCTCGCTCTCCTCTTCCCATTTGCTCCTAGCGTATCGGCGCCTTCGGATGTAGCAGAGTTCTTTTTCCGACAAGAAGCGTCGGAGGGACAGTCGCCTGATGAGGTCGATTGGCAAGCAATGATGACCTCCGAGGATGGGACGGGTTACTCGCCTGAGAATCCTCGAAAGTCGAGCAACGGGCTTAGTTTCGAAGATTCTCCAATCTTTGCTGACAAGAATCCTTGGATATCGTCCTCTTCAGGATATTCCAGCATCAACGTGAGCGAACTTGGTGATCGTGCCTTCTTTCCTGAGGTTTCCAGTGCCGGTTTCCATGAAAGCGCATCAGAGTACGAAGGAGTGGAAGGTATTCACAGGTTCCTGGCTGAATGTGATCGTGCGGAGCACTTTCGTTAAGTGATTTTTTTTCTATGTTTTATTTTCTTTGTTGTTCTATCATCTACAGACTTTGACAGTCATTTCCTTATTAGCTCACAAGTACCATATTCAAATTTAATTATGAAATCACTATCCTGCAAGCACTTCGTAGTCTGTAGATTATACATCCGAGTCCATTAGCTAGTTTAGCGGCCATACCTACTGCTAGCTGCAGGAGCCACCACAACTGTATATCGAGGGAGGCGTATTATATATTAACCTTGCAGGTGGCGCAACGCCATCTGCCTACCTGAGAGCCTAATTACGCCAGCCAATCTAAGTGCTGAGGCAAGAAATACTCCTGACTATATCAGAGTTTAGGAAGGATTCCGCTATATTGACATTCCATGTTTTTTGACCTGACAAGTGCGGAGTCAATGAGTACGCTGAGTACGCGGATCTCACTTTCAACGAAGAAACAATGCTCACTTATTCAAAGATGCTCACTTCCCCACGGGGATTCGGGCCGCAAAATCATCAGAAGATCATGTTCTGGACGGATCTGGATTGGACTCAGAACTCCGCATCTTGGCAATGCAATATGATAGCTTCATATCTCTCTCATGGGCATGGCTCGTGGTCTCAATCCCTGCGGGAACTGAAGGGTACTACCCAAAGGGATCCGCAGTTCAGTGATCCGTGTACAAAATCGAAATATACCTCCTCTCCTTTCTCTCAGGGAGACGGAAGATTGTGCTATTCGCTTCCAGAAGGAGCAAATTATCACCATATATGAAACAGGCCTTGTTTCGAAACACTTCCACCCCCGCAATTTCCTGCCCTTTCGATTCCTCACGCCGTGCTCCATCAAAAATTTCCCGACGATCCTCTGATTTGAAGCTGTAATTTTTCCGTGAACGATCCCCAATTGCTCGACCGGTGCTTCCAAGTCTTGCGAGTATGTCAAAAACATGAGGGGACATGCTCCCCAGGCGCTGGGCATATCAGCAAGCGGCAGGATAGTCGCGTTTCCAGTCCGGCTAAATATCTCCAGGCCCTTCAATACATTGAGGCATGGCAGGTGGCGGAAGAGAGTCAAGGAGCATACAGTAACACTCTACGTGCCGAAGATACGACGATCATCAACGGATGAGCCCTTTCAGTGACGGAGAGTCCGTATCGTGCCCTTGGAGGGCCGGCATCCTTTCACGATATTGGCCAGAACGTGCCAAGAGTAGTTGGAAAGAGTCTTTCCGATGCCTTTCTTCAGTCCTCGCTCAATTACTCCGGCTCTCTGTGTGTTTCAGTTCTAGCAGAATATCTCAACTAGTTTCTTGTCACTTCGGGCAGCCGGGGTGCCGGATGCATGGGATATGAGCGATGAAGAGGAAGACAGAAGAAGTATAAAAGGGTCTCGAAAACCCTCAACATGAGAGTCAGGCATTGTACAGCAGACCTTGCATTCCACTTTACACGGGCGTCTCAGCTGAAGATTCAAAGTTTCTTCTGGAATTCAAGCTGTCAATATGCGGTCTCTTTTTGCTCTTTCACCCTTCCTGCTCTCTGCAGTGAGAGCTTTGCCTCAACCAACTGGCACTCCTACCTCTCCTGCTCCCACTACCGTCCCCCCTGCGACCACGGCAGCAGCAGGTGGTAATCCCTTTGAGGGACATCAGCTCTATGTGAATCCTTACTATGCGTCCGAGGTTGAGAATCTTGCCATTCCATCGTTGACCGGCTCTCTGGTCGCGAAGGCAAGTGCCGTTGCGAAAGTACCTTCTTTCGTTTGGATGTAAGCTTATACCGTTGCATTGAATACTTCTGCGAGCCCGTTCCTAACAGATTGTTCAGGGACACCAGCGCCAAAGTCTCGAAAATGGGCGAATACCTCAAGGACATCAAAGCCATGAACGATGCAGGAGCAAGCCCTCCAATTGCCGGGATTTTCGTTGTATACAACCTTCCGGACCGTGACTGCGCTGCCTTGGCCAGCAATGGAGAATTAGTTATTGCAGATGGTGGTGTTGAGAAGTACAAGGCCTACATCGATTCCATCCGCGAGCACATCGACAATTATCCTGATACCCAGATTATCCTCGTCATTGGTGAGTCCGCTCCGTTGCCGATGAAAGCCCTCCGTGCTCGATTCTGACTTCAAGCAGAGCCTGACAGCTTGGCCAATCTCGTGACAAACACGGCAGTGCCCAAGTGTGCTAACGCTCATGATGCGTATTTGGAGTGTACCAACTATGCTCTGACGAAGCTCAGTGCCCCTAATGTTGCGATGTATCTCGACGCTGGTAAGTTGGCTGCATGCCCCCCGTGTGGTGGATGTGTAGGACGCTTGCTGACTATGTTATACAGGACATGCTGGATGGCTGGGCTGGCCTGCGAACATTGGTCCAGCAGCCCAACTGTATGCATCCGTGTACAAGAACGCGAGTTCCCCTGCTTCTGTGCGTGGTCTTGTGACCAACGTGGCTAATTACAACGCCTTCGTGGCCACGACATGCCCCTCTTACACCCAAGGAAATGCTGTCTGCGACGAGAAGAGCTATATCAATAGCTTCGCCCCACAGCTGGCCAGCGCTGGATTCGATGCTCATTTCATTGTCGACACCGGTAAGTCGTTACATGCTACTCACGTACGTGGCTCACCGCCTAACAAGATCCTTCATAGGCCGCAACGGAAAGCAGCCCACGGGACAGCTTGCATGGGGTGACTGGTGCAATGTGATTGGCACTGGCTTCGGAGTCCGGCCTACCACTGACACAGGAGACAAGTTGGTGGATGCTTTCGTCTGGGTTAAGCCCGGTGGTGAGAGTGATGGCACCTCGGACACCTCTGCTAAACGCTACGATGCGAAGTGTGGACTCGAGGACGCTCTCAAACCAGCGCCTGAAGCCGGCAGCTGGTTCCAGGTATGTTCCCAAAGCAACTCCATCCCGATCTGTGCTGTACTAACGAATAGAACACAGGCCTATTTCGAACAGCTTCTCCGGAACGCCAACCCCCCGTTCTAGACGAGGCCAGAGGATCACTATATAGTTCGATTGGATACACTCTCTTCACATATTCTTCTCAGCAAAAGTTTTTTGTATATAGCATTTCAATTCGATGACCATGACCTCAGAGAATTGCATGGGTCAAGACGTGCAACTTCTCTCCTCAGGTTCTCCAAGGCGTAATAATGCAAGAACACGGCACAGTAGGATCAGAGTATCAAAGGCCACATCCATCAACCCTAGAAAGAGAAATGATCAAGGCGGTGATGCGCGTCAGGCAAAATGTTCACCGCCAACCCCGCGCTAACCAGAACAGTGCGATCCACTGATAACAGTCAAACAGAATGGAGAAGGGACACACACTGACTACTATCTGACATTATCTCATATTCTCTGTTCCTAACACTTTGATTGCTGTCCACTTATTGAGAACTAGCTTTTCTATGCTCTGAAGTGAATCTCCTATAGCTGTACGGTTCTGAGAGCTCTGTTGGTTTGGGGCTGCCAAATCCAGCCTTCTCTCAGTAACTGCTACAGGCAGAGCAAACCAACACCACTTCCTTCCCCCTCATTTCGTCGTCGACTTACAAACAGTAAACATGATGGAGGACTTCAACAGTGAGACCGATAGTGATTACACTAGCTACTGGAGAGATTGGGTAAGTTGAATCTGTTTCTTTGAACCTAAGTACTGTTGGAGGGGCGATGGGCTTGGGTGTTCATCTCAGGATATGGGTCGTGGCTGCCCTCACGATGCAATTGCGGCTGGTGAAAACATTGAGGCCTCTCCTAAAGAGCTGGCTGGTGCTCATTTCACCTCATGCGCATCAGCATCATCCTACCACGCATCTCACCAACCCTCTCCATCCTAACCCTACCCTTCCACAATGGCCGAGTCTTCGACTAGTGAGGATCTTTTCGCTCACGCTCGGGGCAATGAATCCAATGAAAGATTCTACAACCTCTGTTTCTGGGGACGCAATAATCCTCCGTCTGCAATGCCTTGCTCACAGTATACCACGCAGTTTATCTCCTCCCGCGGAAACGAGTATTTCTGCGAAATCGATGAGGAATACTTGACCGATCGCTTCAATCTTACCGGCCTCAACACTGAAGTTCCTTACTATCAGTATGCGCTGGACCTTGTGACCGACGTTTTTGATCTCGACGCGGATGATGATCTGCGCGAGCAAATCGAGAAGTCCGCCCGTCATCTCTACGGCCTCGTTCACGCAAGATACATTGTCACTACTCGTGGCCTTGGCAAAATGGTATGTGTTATTGTTACGTTATTTTCACCAGAACACCACGCTTAATTTATAGGCTCAACGACTGACCTTCTCTTTCTTCGTTTAGGCTGAAAAGTACAAAAATGGCGACTTCGGCAAATGCCCCCGCGTTTTGTGCGAGGGTCAGCACCTCCTCCCGATGGGCTTGCACGATATTGCCAACCAGAGCACTGTCAGACTCTACTGCGCCAAGTGCGAGGACATCTACAATCCTAAGTCTTCTCGTCACTCCTCTATCGACGGCGCCTACTTCGGTTCTTCTTTCCATAGCATCTTCTTTCAGGTGTTCCCCAACCTGGTTCCCCCCAAGAGCACTCGCCGCTATGAGCCTCGCATCTACGGTTTCCGCGTGCATGCCAGTGCAGCTCTGGCCCGCTGGCAGGATCGCTATCGTGAGCAGATGAGAAGCCGTCTTAACGAAGCCGGTGTGGAGGTCAAATACGTCGAAGACAGCGAGGTGGAGGATGACGATGAGGAAGATTCTGAGGGTGAAGATCAAGCCTCTGAAGTCAAGGAAGAGAAGCTTTTGGGTGACGCTGCCTCGGGTCGTATGGACCTCGGCAACTGAATCGTCCTTTAGCATCTCTCCAAAAGAGCTCTGCACATCTCGCGATGCGCTTCTCGACTGTCGCAATTGGCGCCGTGTGGTCTTTTTCATCTTTCTGATACTTTCTCTCACCAGCTGGCCTTAACCGAATACCAGGCGTATTACGGAGTTTTCATTTTCATTTGCATGTAATTGACAATCATGATGATGAACACTGGGTGGGCGTTGGCGAGTTTTGAAACCGGCTTTGCCCTTTTCCCTTCTAATGTGTACTACTTTCACATCCTGCCTTGTTCTAGGACAACCCTCCGGACGTTAATCGAGATGAAGCAAGGATTTTTGTAATTCATGAAATGACTCGTGATAGTCAGCAGACGCTTCTTTGACCATTTCTATCTTGTAGAATCATAGCGTAGGGAAAGTCAGTAGAGCCTCAAACTAGAACATAATATAGCACTATTGAGTGAACGCTACTCTTTCTGTAGCTCCGCCAACGTATGAGCAATGGCCCTTGCCAGCTCGTCTCCTTTCATCCAGGCGTCATCATGGTCGCCTTTGACAGAGAGCATTTCAACTCGTCTCTGCCAGCTACCTTGCGGTGTGCTGTTCGCCCAGTGACTTAGTGCAGCTTGCATCGCCTGCTGCTGGGCAACATCCACAAGCCCATCCTCGGGCGAGTGCGCCAACACAGCCAGCCGACCAGATGTCCATCCTCCCTCGACTCCCTCCGAGCCTTTCACAAAGGCAGGCGAGGCCGCATCCCATTCCGTTTCATCAGAACTGAAGGCACCCTCAATAAACTCTTGATACGCAGAGATACGCCGATGGGTATCACGCAGAAGTCGTAAATCATAAATACCCGCCATCCCCAGTATCGCGGCTGGAGGAGAAACAACGGCAGCAGCGCTGTCCCGGAAAGCCCCCATCACGGACTGAAAGGACAAAGTCGCACCAGCGCTGTGCCCGACGAGGATATACTTGTCCCCGAATCCATACTTGTGCTGCAGAAGAGCCAGCGCTGCTTGCACGTCGCGGATATGGTCTGGATGTTTGGCATTGCGGTATTCAGTAGGATCGGTGTGATCTGGACTCTGTGGATAACTTGGATGGGCACTCAATCGGTACTCGATCGATGCGAAGGCCGCGATGTGCGGAAGGATTGTGGAGGTGTATGTTGGGGATGTGGTGAGGATGGATTCGGCCGGGGCGAGGTACGAGGCGGCTGTTTGAGTTGGGTCTCTCCAGGCTCCGCCGTGGATCAGTCTTGCTCACGTATTGTCAATCGAGATTTCCTTGAGGTCTGGGGTTCTGGGTTGTATACATCACCCAATAGCCTGCTTTGAGGTTGTCTGATACGGTGGAGATTGTCACTGTTTGGAGGTTGTGATCTCCATATTGAAGTGTTTCTGTAGGCATTACCACACGTTATATTCGAGCCAAGAGCTAGTTCTCGATGCACTGTACAAGTAACTCGAATGTCAAGTAGACCGAGAATGGGTAATCGATCCAGACTCCAAGAGGGGCCAAGGTGGCATAGCTACTGCCGACTACTAGTGATCATGGTCTTAATGGTGCAGCGGCTCAATACTTCTAAATTCAGTCCATCACGATTGTGCATACCGAAAGCTGATGATCTCTGTCATTAATGCGATGAAGAAATTAGCCGTAAATGCATCCATAATCTGAAATCCCGAGTATATAGAGGAAGGTATCACAGAGTGATGTTGTCGTCTCTATTCCCAAGCGGTCTTGGCACGCTAAACCTATTCTGGCTTTAGGCGGTGGGAAATTGTTCAATTCATCCACACAAACCAACGCCGTCTATCAACCATCGTCGTTGTCAGAAGCATTCCACGGCCTGCTATATCCAACATGGCGGAGTAAGTGATGATATCGCGGATATGATATCAAGCGCCTTTAGCTAATCGATTTAAATAGGAACGAAACCCCCCTCACGGCCGTCAAGGTCGAGGCCTTGGTATGATCATCTTCCCCAGGAAAAAACCCACCCCACTTTATCGAAGCAGGACAATGAAGAATTTATACTCATGCAACGCGTTTACAGGTGGTCATGAAGATTATGAAGCACTGCTCTCAAACTTTCCCGACGACGGCGACCGGATCGATCGTTGGCATGGATGTTGGTGGCACCCTGGAAATCACAAACAGCTTCCCGTTCCCCGTCGTTGAGGTGCCTCCTGAGTCGCACTTTGACAATGCTGGTGCCAACCCTGCTGCCGCCGCTCCTCGCGCTAAGGCCAATACCGTCTACCAGGCGGAGATGATCCGTATGCTTCGAGAGGTCAACGTGGACGCCAACAACGTCGGTTGGTATACCAGCGCCAACATGGGCAACTTCGTCAACATGAACGCGATCGAGAACCAGTTTTTTTACCAGAAGGAAATGAACGAGCGGACAGTAGCCCTCGTGCACGACGTCAGCCGTAGCTCTCAGGGAAGCCTGAGCCTCAGAGCGTTCCGCCTGTCTCCCAAATTTATGACAGCTTTCAAGGAGAACAAGTTCACCTCAGAGGAGTATGTCTACGGTTTTCCATCGGCAACGCAACGCTTTGAAGAGGATGAGAGCACGCGATGCTAACTGCATGATAGGTTGCAAAAGTCCGGCCTGAGATACCAGGATATCTTTGTTGAACTTCCCGTGGAGATCCACAACTCTCACCTGATCACCTCCTTCATCCACCAGCTCCAGACCCCCAACATTCCGGCTCCTACGGATCTTCCCCCATCGCTGGCCGCCCTGGAATCCGGCCCCTTCGTCAAGTCATCTATTCTCGCCCCCAACTACGACAACCTCACTCTTAGCATCGACCCCTTCCTGGAGAAGAACTGCGACCTGCTTCTGGACAGCATCGAGACTCACCACACTGAGACCAACAACTTCCAGTACTACCAGCGCTCGCTTGCGCGCGAGCAGCAGAGAATTAGCGCTTGGCAGCAGAAGCGCAAGCAGGAGAACGCCACTCGCGCGGCGCTCAAGCAGCCTCTTCTGCCCGAGGATGAGTGGCAGCGCCTGTTCAAGCTGCCCCAGGAGCCTAGCCGCCTCGAGAGCATGTTGAACAGCCGGCAGGTGGATCAGTACGCGCGCCAGATCGACAGCTTTGTTTCGTCCACGACTGGAAAGATGTTTGCTGTGAAGGGCAACCTGTTGCCCGGTGAGACCGCCAAATAGACGTGTGGCCGGGCTCGTGATGATTTATCTCAATCTATGGGGATTTTGGGACTTGCATGACCTTATGGCGTAGGCAGGAAAAATTCTTCTATTCCACTGTTAATATGTCTCCTGTTTGCTATTCCATTTGACGAATAGAGTTACGGGTATGACCTGAGAGCACATCCCTTCCAAGTTAGCGTATAACCTACTGTTTTGGAACATTTCTAAGCGCTGTCTGTTTGACATCGACAGGCACTTGGATGGACCAGGCACAGGCACAGGCACAGGCACCAACCCTAACCTCGTTAGGGTATTGTTTCGCACGTGAGCAAAGATGACCTCATAATGCATCGTTGCAATCGATAACCCGATTAGATAAGGTAGATAGACAATGCGACAAGCTACAATGAGCCCTCTCAAGCCATGCATTTCTTGTCTTGGGTATTTCCATTTCTTATCTTGCATTTCATAGAAACATAATAGAGCGCTAGAGTCTTTCGCCGCATCATTCTCTATGTACAACAGTAATCTCGACATCTGGATTGTGAGTCTTCTCCATACCGGGCTTGTATACCTCTACATCACACTAGTACACCCGAGCAGACATTTGTTTGGATTTGACACCTGTCTTGCATATCTGCATACTAAGCTAGCTTTACAGGCCGGAGCCTTTGCCGCAGTGACCGTAGACTTGATCGTCTACCCCTTCGACACCCTTAAAACCCGAGTCCAATCGCCCGATTACAACCGACTCTACAAGGATGCAGCAACAGGAGCAGTGCGCCGGAGCGCCCTCTACGGAGGCTTATACCAGGGAGTTTGGAGCGTGGTGCTGTCCACAATACCAGGTTGTATGTTCTCATCCCGTTCCACTGTGTAATATGCCTGAACGCAACCTCACAATGAAACAGCAGGAGCCTTCTTCACGACCTACGAAGCAGTCAAGTACACCCTGATGAACGCATCAAGGCACCACCACAACCCAGACAACAACCCCCTCCCCTTCACACACTCCTTCCCGCAACCCATCATCCACGCCATCTCGTCCTCGACCGCAGAAATGGTCGCCTGCCTCATGATGACGCCCGCCGAAGTCCTCAAGCAGAACGCGCAGGTCACCAACGTGAACACCAGCAAGGGCGGGCAGGATGCAAAGAGCGCCATGACGCAGGTGATCGCTCGGTTCAAGCATCGGCCCTGGAAGCTGTGGAGCGGGTACACGGCGCTGGTGGGGCGCAATCTGCCCTTTACAGGGCTGAATTTCCCCCTGTTTGAGCTTTTCAGGTCGCATCTCGTGGAGTGGAGGAAGAGGCGGAAGGAGGATGGTGCGATGCAGACGCGGGAGTGGGATCCGGTGGTGGAGAGGGCGGCGCTGACGGGGATGTCGGCGTCCATGTCCGGGATGATCGCGTCGGTCGTGACGACCCCGATTGATGTGATCAAGACGAGGATGATGCTTTCGGCCAGTGAGAATAACAATGATGACGGAAATAAAAGCACGAAGAAGAAGACGGCTGGTTGGGGAACGCTCAGAGTGGGTAAGGAGATCTATCGCAATGAAGGGACCAGAGGTCTCTTCAAGGGCGGTGCGATTCGCGCTGCGTGGACGGCTGTCTCGCTCAGTATGTATCTGAGCATGTATGAGGGGGGAAGGTTCTATCTAGAGAACAGACGGCGGGAGAAAGATGGGTTGAACACACGGGTTGAAGTAGATGGCTCGAAGGAAGAGGCTGCCATCTAGTCAGTATGTGGCATGGGAGCGCGTTCTGGGCATCATTTTGGTTTTATTTCAGCTGATTTGCTTAAAGGTTTAGCATCTCTGTAACACTAGATTATCACTAGAGCATCCTAAGCTGGTTTATAGAGTAGAGAACCTGTCCTGCACCATAGCATGGATTCATTCAACATATTGGCAAAGAGGGAGCAGATTAAAGGATGAATTGCATTGCTAATCATACACACCACCTATTCCTAGTCGGCGATATCTTGGATTTCATAACAGTAAGATTGTATCGTGCCTTTCGAGGTATATCGTCGTCAATGATCATTCTATCGTCCATATTCATTCCGTCATTTCAATCATTAAGCTGAAATTCGTTTCAGCCTTCACTGTCGATAATGTAGCAACATTAGCAAGAGATCATAGATTGGTCAGTTTCTTGAACCAACTGGACATCTTTGCGCCAGAGGTCGGAGGCGGCACAGCAGGATACCGGCCGTCGTACGACCTCATTCCACGGTCCCGCTCATAATCTCCACTGCCAGAACTGCTTTTTGCACGGTCAGATCGTCGAGCTTCACGCTTCCGCGCGCGCAGCTCTTCGATCTCTTCATCGTCGAGGCCCGGGTATCTGGCCCGACGGCGAGCCCGGCGGCGCAAAGCACGGCGCGCCTCCTCGTCCGACGATATGGAGTGTGCGTTTTGGTCGCCCGGAGGAAGTGGCACATCTAGCACCGTTGGCACGATTGGAGGGGGTTCGGGAGGATCAACCGCCTGCGAATCGACCCAGGACGTGGTCTTATCCTTCCGAGCCCCAGACATCATAGGTGGAGGTCTGACCGGCTCCGGGCCTCTCGACTCTCGCCGTCTGGATTTCTCGCGTTCGTCAACGGATCGGTGAGCCCGTCGATGTCTTTGTTCCATATCGTGACGGTGATCAAGATAGTAATCTTCCGGTGCTCTCTCAGAAGCACGTGGAGGGCGCCGTCTGGATCCTGAATTGTATTCTGGGTTTTCGAGCATCTCTGCCTCCCGCTGTCTTCTCCGTTCCCGTCGTTCTGCAGCTTTAGCTTCGGCGCGAGCTTCTGCCTCCCTGGCCTCTTGTTCCTCCTTGACACGCTGTGTTTCGCGAGCCGCCCGCCGGGCTCGCCTTTCCTCTCGACGTCTTGCTTCTCGCTCTTCATCTTCTCGCATTTGCCTCTCATACATCTCTCGCTCACGAGCTTGTTCTCGCTCTCTGCGCCTGGCGCGTCTTTCTTCGGCTTCCTTAGCCTCATCCTCCCGAACCTGATCAGAAGGCGCATGGCGTGATGTGCGGTGTGATCGGCGTGCCGCTCTCCTTGCCTCAGCTTCTTCCGCTTCGGCGTCTGGGACGCCTCTAACAGGCCCGCCGTCGGTAACGAAGCCTTCGTCGTCAATATCAGGTTTCATAGAGCGGCGTCTCCTTTCTTCTCGCGTCAAGCGCCGAGCCTCGTCTCGCTCTGGTTCCGTCATGTACCTGACATCTTCATCACGGTAAGACCGAGATTTCCGACGATCTGGCATTTCAGGGCGTGTGTTCCTTCGGAGCGAGCCGATGAGACCCATGAGACCACCAGTGTCTTGTTTCTTCGGTAAGGTATTAGAGCGCTTTACGCGTCGTTCCCTCGGTGCTTCCGCAAATGCCAGATCATCCGGACCCGACATTACATCTGGCCCTTGGTGGTGTTGGTCTGGCTCGACCATGACCGCGTCATCTTCATACGCTCTGGACCTCGACTGGTTTGACGAGGATATCAGAATTTTGGACGGTGCAATAGGAAAGCCATCCAGGATGATAACTCACCTTTGTACTGGATCTTTTCCTTGATCCCCGGGATTCTCTCGAGTATTCCTTCGGTGAATGGCCGTCCACCTCATCCCGGTCGACCACGACAATATCGTCATCAATAGCGTATGGATCACGTACGCCTGAAGCTCATGTTAGACATCTCCTGACATGCTTGGGGGCCTTTTAACTTACTGGATTTTCTCCGCGTCCCATGCGGTCTTTCCTTGTGCCTTGATGCACCAACTCCCATCATTCTCGCTGCTTTGTCCGACACCTTAAATCTCTCATCCGGTGGAGGGGTTGGGAGTGCGGCCTCATTCATGTCGATGGACGGCCGCCTAGATGCCTGCTTAGACGCGGATGCCCCATGTCTACGTGCTGACTTCATTCTGGTCGGCGCAGGAGGACCGCCAAGGATGAAATTGGTGAAGGTTGTCGCCCGGTCCTCTTTGCTCCCTTGTCGTTTGTCTCTGTCAGAACCAGACGTCTTTTCCGCCTCATGAGGCAGTTCTTGTCGCCTTGAATGTTTGGTGGACTTTGACCGTACGACTCCGCCGGATGAAGGTTCCCTTCCGCTAGACCTGGCCTCTCTATGGGTTGATTTCCTAGGAGTAGGAGTAGCGCCCCAGAAGCCCCACGAAGCAACACCTGGAGTTCGCTCGACTCGAGCGCGCTCTTTCTTCGCTGATCTTCCTGGTGCAGCGGGCTCAGGTGGAGGAGTAGGCGGACCATCAGCATCTGCACCAGGCTCTTCAGCAGGTGCATCTCCAGCTGGTGGTACCTCCATGGTCTGGTCGGTCATTCTGGACTTGGAACTTTTCTTGGTTTTCTTGGTGGCCTTTGGCTCCTGGGCAGGCGGGTCTGCTGGCTCAGGCTCTGGCTCAGGTTCCGGTGGCGCTGGTTCTGGTTCGACAGCCTTGGCCTTCTTTTTCTTTTTCTCAGTCTTCGAGAGCTGCACTGGTGCAGGTGTGGGCTGAGGCTCAGGCTCAGGCTCAGGATCAGGCGCAGGCGCAGTTTCTGGTTCTGGCTCAGGCTGCGCAGATTCCGGCTCTGGTTCTCGCTGAGGTGCTGGTGCCGGGTCAGGGTCGGGCTCCACAAGCTTACCCTTCTTCTTTTTCTTCTTCTCGGCTTTTTTGGACAAAGGAGCTGGGGCTGGAGCAGGCTCAGGCTCAGGCGGTGGATCAACCGATGGCTCCGGCTCGGGTTCAGGAGCAGGAGGTGGAGGTTCCTGGAAGTCGTCCTCAAAGGCGTCTGGGAAGCTTCCCGGCACAGACTCCCGAGAGATCTTGGGCGCTTCAACGGGTTCAGGCGGGATCTCTGCAGCAGGTTCTTCCTGTGGTGGTTCCGGTGGTGGTACGGTCTCCTTAGCTTTCGCTTTCTCCTTCAGCCTCTCTTTTTTGGCTTGCTCGAGGGCTTTGATGCGCTCGGCAACTGAAAGCTTGGCGGATGACTTGGCCTTGGAGGTGCTCTTTGCTGGCGGCGCGGCTGGCGCGGCTGGCTCGTCAATGACAGGCGGCTCGGGCGCTTCAGGCATTGGTGCATGCCCAATGTCCCCAAGCAGATCAGCAGGGGGCTCCGGGGCAGGTACAGGTGGTTCGGGTTCGAATTCAGGTTCCTTTGCTGGTTCAATGAGCTTTGGCTTCTCCTCTGACTTCTTCCTTGTAGCCTTTGGTCTCGAGCCCATTGTGGCTGCACCGAGCGTCGCCCAAAATCCCCTCGCTGCTTTAGTGGGAGTTTCATCCACACCAAAGGATCCCTTTTTGGTTCCTTTAGAAAGCTTGGTGCCATTATCGCATAGGAGATCCTCCGCCACCTCTTCCGGAACAGGGGGTTCGGGATCCAGCCCTAGCGAGGGAGGTGTTGGGGCGGGGGGCGGCGGGTCATCGGCAATCTTGTTCTTCTTGGACTTTTTCTTGTCCTTTGAAGAGGTCCAGATACCCCAGCTATCCTCGACTACAGGCTCTTCCTGTACTGGTTCGGGAAGGAGCTCAGGCTCTGGTTGTGGTTCAACGACCAGCTCAGGTTCTGGTTCGGGCTCAGCAGCTGGCTCGGGCTCAGGTTCCACAGGAGGTTCAGGAGCGGGTTCAGGAGCCGCTTCTAGCGCGGGCTCTGCCTCTGGTGGTGGGGTCTCGATGTCCTTTCCAGGTATCGGAAGGCCTTTCTTTTTTAATGCCTTCTCGCGTTTTTTCCGCTCCTTTGACGACAAATTTACCCAATTGTCGTAAAGAGGGTCATCGGGCAATCCAGGCGCTTTCTTTTCAGGTTCAGGCTCCGGCTCCGGCTCCGGTTCAGGTTCAGGTACAGGCTCGGGCTCAGGCTCAGGCTCAGGAATAGGTTCAGGCTCGGGCTCGGGTTCAGGCTCAGGCTCAGGCTCAACCGCCTTTCCCTTCTTCTTCTTCTTCTCTTTCTTTGGAACATCCCAGCCTCCCCAAGCATCATCTGGTGCCTTTTGCTCTGGCATAGGTTCCGGTTGCGACTCTTGCGGCGGTTCTTCAACAACAGGTGCGGGGTCTTCAACAACCGCTCCCTTTTTGGACTTTTTATCCTTCTTGCCGACTGATCCCCAAGCGATTCCCCAATCGTCTTCTGCGGGGGCAGGCTCGGGTGCGGGAGGTTCAGGGGCCGGAGACTCCACGGGAGCGACTGTCTCCTGTACGCCTTTCTTCTTTTTGTCCTTCTTGGTCGAAACACCCCAGCCCCAGTCATTATCATCGGCCATCTCAGGAGCCTTTTCTGGCTCCTTCATTTCTTCAGCTGTGCCCCACACGTTGCCTGTTTTCGGTTTCTCAACGACAGGCTCAGGGGCCTGTGGCTCCTCGGCAACTTTAGCACCTTTCTTCGCCTTTCGCTTTTCCTTCTTGGAAAGACCGGCCATCCAGCTATCATCTACCGCAGGTGCTGGTTCAGGAGCTGGTAGCGGTTCAGGCTCAGGCTCGGGTTCCTTGGGGAGTTCCTCCACAACATCTTTCTTTTTCTTCTTCTTATCTTTGGCGCTAACTGGCGCGAAGTCGGCCCAAATATCCTCTTCAGGCTTCTTCTCTTCTGCAGGAGGGTTCTCCTGCCCGGCATCACCAGAGTCTCCAAAGTCGCCGAAATCAAAACCACCGGGGGTCTTTGAGGAGTCTTTCTTACTGCCAATGGCACCCCAAGGGTTGGTACCCTTTCCACTATCGGCATTGGCGTTGCCATTCATATTGAGAGAGTCGAGACCCCATTTACTTCCGGTGTTCCAATCCTTGCCCCATCCTCCGAAACTGAACCCAGCACCGCCATTGCTGCCTGCAGGAGGATCAAGATTCAGATCCAACTGAGGGACCCCACTGTCATTCAGACTGACATCCTGGAAGCCGTTTGACGGTGCCTCAACGGCCGGCGGATCGACATCCTGCTCCTGAATTAGAAGACGATGCCTCAAGGGCCGTTGGAACGTGCCATACCTTTCCTTTCTTCTTCTTTTTCTTCCCAACTGTAGCAAACCCTGCCCAGGAATCGTCACCAGCTCCATCAGCTTCATCAGCCCAACTGAGACTGGCCTGAGCAGCCGCTGCTTCCTCGGCTGCTTTTCGTTCTTCCTCCTCTTTCGCCTTCCGTTCCTCCTCCTCCTTCGCTAGCCGCTCCTCCTCTTCTTTCCTCTTCCGTTCTTCTTCCTCTTCCTTCTTTTTCTTCTTCTTATCCTTTTTGCTGCTGGTGGTGTTCCAAGCATCCCAGTCATCGCCTCCGTCACCGCCATCACCTTTTCCGTCGCCCCCGTTGTTCCCATCGCCTCCGTCACCGCCGTCATTCCCTCCATCACCATTATTCTGTCCGGCATCTCCACCTTCATTCGGCTGCTCTCCACCGTTATCCTCTGGTGGTGGTGTACTCTCTTGCGGCGGTGGTGCTCCTCCGCCTCCGCCTCCGCCTCCACCGCCTCCACCGCCTCCTTTATTCTTCTTCTTTTTCCCTCCTTTGTATTCTCGGATACCGGTCGGATCGTCGAAGTCAATAGGCCGAGAAGAATAGTCGTCCTCGAAATCACCCAAGGTTCTATCTGGCGCTGATTCGTCAATCAGGTCTTTCTGTTGGGCTAGAGGGGAGAGAGTGTCATAATCAGGAGGTAGGTCATTAACCGCATCCTGGTACGATGGAGGGGGTTGACCGTAGTCTGGCGGACCCCATGTCTCAAGGCCCGACTCGAAAAATAGATCCCCTTTTAAGAGAAGGTTTAGAGGTCTCGTCGAGTCCTTTCAGTAAAGTTGCCCGTTAGTACTACCGCTCGATTCAAGAATACAGAATGGCATGAAGGTTAGGGCTGGAAGGAACGCGGAGAAAACACCTACCTTGTCGACGATGCCCTTAAGGTCAGATATAAATACTTCATACTCATTCTCAGAGCCTGACTGACGAGCACCTAATCGGCGCGTTGCAATCCTGCCTTTGGCATCAGCACTCGAGAACCGGTCCTGTTGCCAAAGCCTATTGTTGATAAAGTCCTGGCTGAGGATGTCGTGCTGAGTGATTGATGGGAGTAATCTGGCTTCAAATTCTGCTGCAAGCCCAGCATTAGGAACCATACGGACTCCTTCCATGCTGCGAGGCGACCGACTGTCGAACGGTAGCCCGTCACTTAACAGTTATAGTAAACTCATGGATACCGAGGATATACCGGCCTCGGTCTGAGGCAACTCAGATTTGTTCTGAACGACTGACAAGCGCAGAATTCAAATGTATTGTCAATCGACACAATATGAGAGAAAACGAATGTAAAAGTGAGATGGCGAAAACGAGAAAGCCTCCCTGTACAAAGGACAAAAAAATGCTACCCGCTCAAGGTTGCACTATGTGGAACGCAAAACCATGAAGTAATTTAGGATTATGATTTGCGACAGGCGGCGAAGAATGTGATCGGATCGCAAGTTCGATGGCGGGAATGCGAGGCGCAAGAGTTAAGGAGAACAGCAAGAAAAAGTTCACCTAGGAGTAGACAGCAGTCGCAGTCACAAGGGTGTGACAAATGGCCGTGAAACGTCGTGATTCGTGACCGTCAAGTGGTGGGAAGGAACGTAGGTAGGAGAGCAGAACTATTTGAAGATCGTCTCGAGAAGATCACGTCGGGATTGGACGAACTGGTATGGGATGGACTGGGGCTAGGAATGCGGACTAATGTACGAAGTACGCAGGTCAGTTAGACAGCCTGCGGTACGTTGAGGACGCAGCAGATGTATATTCAGTTTCAGAGGTGGACTTTGCGTTTGCGTGAAACAACAAAATCTTTGTATGTATGTTCCCCTCTTTCGAGTATCTCTAACCTTTCTTTGCTTTTCCCCCTTTCCGGTCTGATCGTCTCAGTCAATGCACGTTGATCAGCGTGGCCACTCAGAGAGAAGAACTGCTGATGTAGGTACTGCGTATTGTGAACGGGGTATAAAATCTGTAAAGCGGTGGCTGGGAATGGTCGAATGGAGGACCAACGAGGACAAGCGCTGGTCTACCTCGGGAGACTAGAGGGATTTGCATCTGGTTAGCTGATACTTTCAGACAAATCAGAGATGGAAGAAAAACTCCGAATTGTAACAGGTTGGGATCCTATGAGCAGGAAAGATGAAGAGTCACACAGGCACGAGCGACTCACATAGCGGGTGGAATGCCGGCGGTGGGAGGGAGATCCTATCGATAACCGATGCCCCCCCTCCTTGAAATTGATAGTGTACTGTGTTGTATGAAGTATACAAGAGTGAATATCTAGACAAGAAGTATATATATGGAGACGACCTAATTCTATATACCCTGTTCACTTGAAGTATGTTAATAATAATATGTGCTAATTAACAATATACAGCGCACATGAGCCCTGGGCCCCTGGCAAGTTTGCGTTGTTCCTTTTCCTACTGCGGAGTCACCTACTTGCAGGCTTACAGTAGTACCCTGGGACATAGTGGAGAATTTCCACAGAACCATACAACTTCACGGCCTCGATACATGGAACACAACTACTTTACTCAAACACCAGGACAATGATATTATTCTGGTGATCCAAGGAAACACGAAGGAACCGCCCATGAGATGCTTCAATCATTCGCATTCTACAGACCGGAATTTTTCCTCGAAAACCCCTCCGGAAGGAACAAGTTCCTAATGCATGCAACGAGCATTTCGGGCAGCAGAGTGATAAAAAAAACAACATCTGGCGACTTCCATTCGTCCTCAGTCAACCATCCTCGGATAACTGTAGAGACTGGCGGGTTTCTGAGCTTCTGTTGTTGTCCATTTTCTTCACCGCATCGAAGGCGAAGACTTTGCCTCCACCTATGAGAGCGCGTGTTGGCATTCGAGACCCATCATCGTGCTTACTGGCAGCCATATCTGCTACGTAGCTCTCTACAACTTTTGAGTCTGTCCTCTGCACCTCGCGACTAGTAACAACTCCTTACGACGTCCGAGAAGGGAGTAGTTAAAAGCCTAACTCATCACCGTCGCTGTGCTTGAGCATTGACACCTGCTATTGACAGTGACAGATCGTGCATCGCTCAGGCAGTCTCTCCATAAACCATGCATGGCACGGCCATTCCCGTCCTCCCCGCCACGGACTTATATGCACACTAGGCTCGAAACTTGGATAGAGGGACAGTTTGAATGTGGATCACTCTTTATGCGTGTCTGAACAGACAGGATGGTCGCGATACCCCTGTTGCTGCTTTGTCGGTGAAGCCAAATTTGGCCTTCAAGTTCACGGCCATCGTTCCGCTGCAGTTTTAGCATCAGGCATTCCAGTTTGTTAGACTGGACCAATGCAATTGCTAATCATTTTTTTCCCCTGGCTGTAGAAGACCAGAGAGAGGTACAGGGTAAATATGCAGGCATAAAACTCTTCACGTTCTGGTTCAGTCTCTAGCTCATCCTCACTCCGTGACGCATCTACACCCCACTAAACATGACTCCGTTTTCGAGAATAAGATCGCCTCTGCATCACCCAGGAACACTCATAAGTTACAACAACGTCCAGAGCCACAAGGCATGCCCTAGAATGGAGGGAGCAAGCCCAATCCCCGGTTCCAGGCGCCCCTCAAGACGGCCTTCGCCATAGCATCTGCGTCGCGATTATTCCTCCGAGGTACATGCCAGAACTTGATGGTTAATTTTTGTCTCTCCAAATCCTCAGTGAGACGCTCAATCGCCTTGAAATGTTCCCAATTAGCCACATCCAATCCCCTGGAGTTCTTCCATCCATTCCTCTTCCATTTGGGGAGCCATTCGGTGACGCCGCGGACCAGATACTCCGAGTCGGACTTGATGACAACCGCGCTAAGAGTGATCCCTTGGTTTTCAAAGAGAGATTTGACGTGCACCACGTCCAGCAATGCTCTCATGCAAGCCCGTAACTCGGCTACCTGGTTCGTGTGGTGTCCTTCGCCCTCAACAGGCACAGCGGTGTTCAGCACGCTGTTATGACCCCAGAACACCCCATACGATGAGCGAGCTCCGTCTTTGCCCTTTTTTGAGCATGCTCCGTCGACTGCTACCACGATGTGGTCGCTGTGGCTCACGTGAACTTTGCAATGTGCACACTTGCGCCTGGATCCTGGGCATGCAAGGTACACCCACGGGCCTCGAGGCACCTCGATGTCTGCCAGTGTGAAACGGTCTGGGTAGACGTTTTGAGGTCGAAACCGTAGCCCTTCACCTCGGTGAGGTAGGGCATGCACTGGTGACACAGATACCGGTCCTGAAGAAACAGAGGAACGGTCATCGTGGCTGAACAGAGTACTTGCGCCATGACTGAGAGAAGAGTGCACACTGTGTGTGTCATCGGTATCAGAGTTCTGCCCGGCCTGTAGCAGTTAGCCTCTGAACTGTCCTATTCCCAGGCTTCACTTCTGCCATTGTCCCTGGGTGGAAACGACCTGCACAGAGATGTTGAAAACGTCATGCAATAACAGAAGAGCTAGGTCATGTCTTACATTGCGAGCACGATAGTTCATTCTCCTCTGCTGATAATTCCTAAGATAAGGCATATTGCTCAATTTCACCGTAAGTTTGTTGTACTGAAGTCGAAGCTGGAGAGAGAGAAAGATTTGGAGTATATAGAAGAAGGACAGGGATTCTAAGAAGCAAAGAGAACGAGCAAAGACGCAGCGCGTCAGGGAGCATTAACAGCTACAATGTCACGCCCCCAGTCCATAAGGTCCCTATCTGCTTTTCCTACATAGGCAAGGACTCGCAAACGTCATACAATATATCGACCTTGGGCGTTCTCGGACTAACCAGACAAAGATATATTGATCCCCCGCGGTCCTCACGAACTCGCTGCATCCATCTATGCTGTTTGGTTGGTTTAGAATGCAGACCGACTCTACTACGATACGGTAATCGATTAGATTTGGCCAGCTTTGCCAAGGTACTCAGTAGTCTGTGGTGACGGCAAATTCCTGGAAGTGTATAGCGGCCCTACCTTATTCGAGAAAAGCGCCATGTTATCGCTTGGCATTGAAGTGCGTGTTCTATAAAGTCGCCCTCCACCACTGCTTCAACTTTGTCGCGCACTTCATCATTCTGCTTCTGCGTTTTCCCTCCGTGCCTGAGAGATTTTGGTAAGGCATTGTTGCCATTAACCCCTTCACCATGCCGCGCGTATTGCGCCACAGCGTAGGCTGATTCTCTGGGGCATCCCTGCTCAGTATTCGCGTGGTTTATTCGGCGTCCCTAGCAACTACTCTTAACTGGGCGAACACCGGTCATGTTGACGCTATAACCAGTTTCTTGTGCGATTACGACATTATAGACAGATGAAGGGGCCTGGCACATGATCCACTTCTGCAAAGAACGGGCTGGTGCGAACATCGGGGCCAATGCTCTAGCTTCACCATCTCATACAGACATAGGCTTGGTTAGTTTATAGGCGGCAGCAGCCTGCATCTAGAACCGTCTCGGAGAGCCTTGTGTCTGTGTCATTGTCGGTTTCCTCTTCATACTAACCTGATTGTTCATTAGTTCCTGTTGACTATATTGGTCAGGATGAAGCAGTGTTGGCCTTCTGATTCATACTGCC
Source organism: Aspergillus lentulus (assembly GCF_010724455.1). The sequence goes on along the minus strand of NW_022983943.1, from coordinate 47,449 downwards.
TCTTAGCGTTGGTCGGAGTCTCAAAACTTCCTAGCTTAATCTTATCCACGCCTCTATTCCGAGACATCGACTCTATCCGATCGCTGCCTACGGAGTATATATACCTGGTACTTGACTCACTTAACTCACACGATCGTTCAATCTCAACAAAACTCAACAATCTAGGGCGAGGATAAGCTCAATCGCATCCTCTGTGATTCTGTCGTCAAGCTACCGTGCGATCGTACCATAATCTTTTGCGTACCTGTAAAACCGCACATGTATGCTCAGTTGGTCACCCAAAATCGTCTATTTCGAAGTAGAAATTCAGGGTGACGACAATGGCACACGAAGAGCACAACATCAACTGGAACATCCTAGCTGCTAACCTCATCCACCGCTCTCCCTCCTACCCCGCGGCAGACCTAGTCTCCAATCTGTACTTTCGGTTCAAACCTACGCAAGGGCAGGAAATCGGCTCCTTTATCGAATCCTTCGTGAGGACTCTCGAAAAACATACGCTGGACGAGCGCCGGAAATATCCAGACCAATATTCACCCTTCACGCCGGACGAGCTGGTCCTGAACGACCGTGTGGCGGAGCAAATCCGCCCCCTGGCCTACCGATGGTGCAAGGCCTACGACTGGCCGCTGGAGGATAAAGTCCAGAAGACAGAAGGGCTGTGCCGACATGTCGACAGCGAGAGGTTTGCCTGTGGGTGTCCCCTGCCCTACCACGAACGGAAGGGAGCTGCTTTCCAGCGGTCGTACCGTCGGAACAGTTGCTACACGTTTTATGCCGAAAACACCGAGGTGTTCTACAATTTGCAGGTGCTGAACGCACTCCTTGTTCTGGGGGAGATGGATACGGTGCTGCGACTGTGCGCGACACCAGATAACAATCTGAAGAAATCGATGCTTGTGGGGAATTGCCGATGTATGGTAAGTGGGCGAATATCCAGGCCTGGTCCTGCAGTCCTTTATCAATGTCAAAAAATGAGCAGCTCGTCTAACTGATTATAGGAAGCGGATCTTGGCTGGGACCAAGTCTTCGAAGCTGCTCTAAACATCTACCTCCTTCTCAACATCCTTTACTGCTTTCCCGAGCTCTGGGATCCAGCGTCCCGGCAAGCTAAAAACAAGAAACGGACCGACGAGTACCGCGCCACGCGGATGTATCAGCAGACTGTCAAAATTTGGACCCACGACGGGTTGGAAAGCGACGTCTCGCGTCACCCTCACCGGCAATTTTTCGGCCTGGAGGGCCATTTCAGCTACTCATTACAGATCTCGCGCGGTTGGGATCGGCCCGTCCTTGCCCAGCTGCGCGAGGAGCTGGCAAAGGCCCGCTGGTGGCTGAAGAAAACGCCAGAACCGATCTCGGAGCTTTGCGTAGACGACGAAGAATTCCCCTACGGCAAACTGCCTTTCGAGGAGTTCTTGGCTTGCGGGAAGGGGGGAGCCGCCGGTGTCCAGCATCAGACCCGAAGCGCCGTCGACGTGGCGCGGGTTGAAGCGTATCTTCGCGCGAAAAGGTTGCCACAGGAGCTAGTTCTGCAGATCACGGCCTGCACAGAGTATGATCGTTCCCGTTCGCGTTCGCAGCTCCCGGTGCCGCATGATCCGCTTCATCGACAGAATCGGAGGCAGCTACGGCGGCATTTGGACCACTGCTGGCAGATAATGGTCCACTGCAATATGTTGGCGCGGGAACTGGGCACCAAGATCGACTGGGAGTGCCGGATTGTCGATGCGCTGGACCGCATGGTGTCGAGTCCGGTGGGAATGAAGCTATCTGAACGTGGGCCCCACGAGTCGGGGGAATTTTGGCAGACGACGCTGAGAGGAGGGAGTGGTGAACTTCCGTACAGTATCCCGGACCAGGACTAGACCGCGGAAAAGCAGGACCGGTCGATTTATCGATCCACTTTGTACATATCACTATGTAATGATAACCCATGGACGAGACTTTCGTCACCTGAACTAGGCTCTGTGAAGTAGGTGCAATGTCAGTGAATGGAGTACAAATATCTCATCAGAGAATCCTGTGAGCTGAATTGGTTCTCAATACTGCTCAAAAGCATACATACATATACCATCCTCACCTGCTTCAAGCACATAAGACAACAACAGAGCTTGGTCAAATCTACTCCGGTCAATTAGAGACCTATTTGCTGGTGACTGCGGTCCCCATAATAGACCCCGCATTAGTCACATCCCACCGCTGCAGGAGCAGAGCCGAAGGATGGAGTACCTTGTTGGTGGCTTTCGGGAGCCGATACTACCTTGACCACCTGGTCCAAACTAAGGCAGACGCTGTCTTGCGGATATTGAGTCTTCCTTACAAAAGACGCCGCCATACGTGCTTATGTGGCTCGAGGCAATCAGGACCATAATATCATTGTCTACAGTAATCACGAAACGCACATAACCCATGGATCAGAGGAATCAATAAAGTACAGAATAAGACAGCTGGCCGAGGTGTATCAAGAGAGACCGCAGTGAAAAAGAGACACCGGATAAAGGGCACAGACAGAACGAAGATACCTACGAGATGCATGTAAGCCATACAATAGACAATCCTTTCCCGCATTCGAAACTCAATGACGAATTGCGACGATCCCATGAGGTGAAGTGACAATAGCCTTCAGTAAAAGTACCGAGCTCAAGGACTTGGAGAGGCGGTTGTTGAGCGAGAAGTTGCTGGTTCTTCGCCGTAGACTTCAAGGTATTCTCGGCGGTACCGCTCACGATCCTCTTCAGCCTGTCTGAGGTATCTCTAGAAGGGCTGCGTTAGCTCCATTGATACGGTTCATGGCTGCCAGCTGAGAGACAAATCCGAACATACCTCCTTCTCCGTAGATGTCAGGCCTTTCCATTCCTCTGTTACGCGCACTGCGATATCCTTGGCCTTCATATATTTGAAGTCGCCCTCGGCAGTCCGGTCCAGCATGTAAAGCAGATATGCCGTACGAGGCCGCTTGACCTGCCGATCGTCATGGAGAAGCCGAAGAGATGTATTCTTAATCTTGTTGAGTCTGCGGCGTGCTGCATTGGCTTCTCTGATCTGAAGAGGAGTGTGTTGTTGGATCCATGCCTCATAAGCTGCCGCATTGGCAGCTTTATTGGCTTCTGCCTCGACCGCAATACGCTAAATCGTACATCATCAGTGAATGTCCAGTGGTGGCTTGATCTATCCCGAACGTACCTCACGCTCTTCCGCACTGATCGTCTGTGCAAGTTGGGAACATTGCATGACGAAGTCTGGTCCTTTGACGCCGCGAGCCTGAATCTCTTTGGCCACCGTCGCGATGGCGAGATTCCAAGGATTCTCGATCAGTTTTTTGGGAGGTTCCAGCGCTGTCTTCTTGAGCTGCTTTACCAGTTCCTTCATCTTCTCAGCTTTCTTGGCTTCCTTCTGCTTGTCTGTCAACTTCTTGCGGGGCTTCGGCTTAGCTTTAGCCTTAGCTTCGGAGCTGCGCTTCTTCGTGGTCTTCTTGCCAGTCTTGGATCCTTTCGCCTTTGTTGTCTCGGTCTCTTCATAGGGAGTACTTGTAGTCGCAAAGAAGTTGATTAAAGGGCGCGATAGAATGACTGAAGGACGGATTGTTTTCGCAGTCGCGTTCACGAGCTGACGGCTCGTAGAGAGACAATTGCGCCGGACAAGGCCATTAGCGATGGCCACGCGAGAAGGACGAATCAACGCATTGCTGTGATGAAGGTATTGGAGGATGCCCCCTCCGCCTTTGATTATATTCCGAGGCATGATTCTGAGACTCACAGCGAAGTCACGCGCACCAATATCCCAAGAGTTGACGTGGAAGAGTAATGCAGGAATCGCAGTAGGATGGGCAGGTCCTCCTGGCTAAGCAAGAGCTCTTGGCTGCAGTGGTGTGGTTAGCTAGCCACCAGATGAAACCGGGGGGCTGGGTCACGTCCTTGGTTCGTTTGGGGTATTCCGAATCGGGATGATGCATCACGTGATGTAGATCCTTACGTTGCCTCACGTGAGACCTGCTGCGGGCATGGACCTGGGTTGACACTACTTCAAGATAGACTTAAAAGAAGAACCGCAGCCCCAGCGAAAACCAATCACTTACATCGCCACCAACTCACTACTACCAGTGCCGATTATTGATTGCCCGTCAACAACAGTTCAACGGCTGATGGAAGGGTAATAAATTGCTTTACTTTTCTGACTACGTGCTCGAGTCTTTGGAGTTTCAGTAATACTCACTCATCGTTGGCCTGCAACAATGGCTCGCCACGGGGATACTCGCTCACCGTCACCTGTAGGCAGCACGTATTCTTCATCCAGACGGAGTCGCAGAGATGATGATCGCTACGAGAAGAGCAGGCGAGATGATGGGAGGAACTATCGAAGATCTCGTAGCCCTGAGGTATGTTTTCTGCCGCTTCAATCGCGCAATTTTATTTGGCTATCATCATCCTAACTTCGCGACTGTCACAGAGACGATACCGCGACCGCGACCGTGATTCATACCGGAGACGTGACCGCTCCATAGACAGACGCGACGATCACCGGGATGAAGATAGCTATCGGCCAAGCCGGAGGGATCGTTCTCGCGATCGACGCCGATCAAGGGATAGAGGCGATGACCGGGATCATCGCCGGAAAAGTCGCGAAAGAGATTATCGAAGCAGGCGAGATGACTCCCGCGACCGGGCTCGGAGGCGAACAGACGATTCTGCTGACTTGAAGCACAAGTCTAGACGGGACGATAGTCGGACGAGGAATCTGGATTCCAAATCGCGAGAGGTACGTTCAACTTATAATGCTTTTGAAAATATCTATGAACCTGATGCTAATAAGTGAATAGACCTCGAAGCCATCCACCCCTGCGCCTGCGGCTCCAACCGAGGACGAGAAACGAGCTGAAAGACTGGCCAAATTGGAAGCCTGGAAGCAAAAGCAAGCTGCTGAGAGAGAACGGAAGCAGCGCGAAGCCGCTGCAGCTGGCGGAGCAAGAAGTATCTTGGAAGAGATAGATCGAAAATCGGGTTTATCACCGGCTGTTGGCTCTCCGCAATCTCCAGCGACGCCTACCACAGATGCCACTCCTGTTCAATATGCTGGCAAATTCGACCCGAAGGCTATTGTACGAAATGCGGCACCGGCCCCAAGTGCACCTGCTGTGCTTGGTAACGATATTGCCGTTCCTCAGTCTGCCAAAGCGTCCGCTTCCTTATCCTCCATGAATAATCATGTACAAGCTAACAAACCTCCAGCCGCCATCAGCACCGCTTCATGTAAGTTATCTATTCCCACCATAAGATCGTTTCAAGTTGCTAATGTTTCTTGTATAGCTACGTTGACAGCAAAACGGAATGTTGGCGGTTTCGGGTTAGGCGCCAAGCAAGTTGCAGATGCCGAGAAATCGTCAGCAGTTAAGACTCTCGGTTTTGGTGAAGAGGAATCCAAACGAAAGAAGCTGGAGCGTTTACCGACCCCTCCACTAGAGGATGCGAAAGATGAGACGGCGGCTGTGGATGGCGCGGTAGAGGATGAAGATGATGTCGACATGCAGGACGGTGGGACTGAGGAGGAGAATGCGGCCGCCGCACGAGCTGCTGCGGAACGGCGCGAAGAACGCTTGCAGAGTGAAGCTCTGCGAGCCCAGTCAAAAGAGGCTGCGCCTCAGCCCAACGGCGACGTCGAGATGAATGACGTCCCTCACCAACCAGAATCCGAGAAAATGGAGGTCGATGCAGCGGAGGAGGAAGTTGACCCGCTGGATGCTTTCATGTCGGAACTGGCCGAGACCGCTCCGCCAAAGAAGACAACTGGCGCCAGATTTGCCAAAGCGAAGGAACAGCAGCCCGAGGCGATGTTCGGCGACGAACACGATGCGGATTTGACCGCTGTGGGCGAGGGTGACGCTGATGATTTCCTTGCGATTGCTAACAAAGCTAAGAAGAAGAAGGACATCCCGGCCGTTGACCATGAGAAGATGGAATACGAGCCCTTCCGTAAGAAGTTCTACACCGAGCCTTCCAACTTGGCTGAAATGACCGACGAAGAAGCTGCCAGCCTGCGGCTGGAACTTGACGGAATCAAAGTGCGCGGAGTTGACGTGCCCAAACCAGTTATGAAATGGTCCCAGTGCGGGTTGGGCGTGCAGACCTTGGATGTTATACACAGGCTCGGCTACGAGAATCCCACCTCAATTCAATCGCAGGCCATTCCTGCAATCATGTCTGGCCGCGATGTGATTGGTGTCGCCAAGACTGGATCAGGTAAAACAATTGCTTTTTTGATTCCTATGTTCCGACATATCAAAGACCAACGGCCGCTGGAGAACATGGAAGGACCTATTGGGCTTATCATGACACCGACACGTGAGCTTGCGACTCAGATCCACAAGGATTGCAAGCCCTTTTTGAAGGCGTTGAATCTTCGGGCCGTTTGTGCTTATGGCGGCGCTCCTATCAAGGACCAGATCGCCGAACTGAAGCGTGGTGCCGAGATTGTTGTGTGTACACCGGGACGGATGATCGACCTACTGGCGGCAAATGGGGGCAGAGTGACTAATCTGCGGAGAGTCACTTACGTTGTCTTGGACGAAGCGGATCGCATGTTTGATATGGGCTTCGAGCCCCAAGTCATGAAGATTATGGCCAATATCCGACCCGATCGACAGACGGTGCTGTTCTCGGCCACCTTCCCTCGCAACATGGAGGCTTTGGCCCGTAAGTCGTTGACCAAGCCGATCGAGATCGTTGTCGGTGGCAAAAGCGTTGTCGCGCCTGAGATCACCCAGATTGTGGAGGTTCGCAACGATGACACAAAGTTTGTACGGCTATTGGAGATCTTGGGCAACTTGTACTCAGATGACGCCAACGAAGATGCACGTGCTTTGATTTTCGTTGATCGTCAAGAAGCTGCGGATACTCTCCTTCGAGAGCTGATGCGCAAGGGTTATCCTTGCATGTCCATTCACGGAGGCAAAGACCAAATTGACCGAGATTCTACGATTGAAGATTTCAAGGCCGGAATTTTCCCCGTTTTGATTGCCACCTCTGTCGCCGCGCGAGGTCTAGACGTGAAGCAGCTGAAGCTCGTTGTCAATTACGATGCGCCTAACCATCTTGAAGATTACGTTCACCGGGCCGGACGAACTGGTCGTGCTGGCAATACGGGAACTGCAGTCACGTTCCTGACTGAAGAACAAGAGCGGTATTCGGTGGATATCGCCAAGGCTTTGAAACAGAGCGGACAGCAGGTTCCTGAGCCCGTCCAAAAGATGGTCGATTCCTTTTTGGAGAAGGTCAAAGCGGGCAAGGAGAAAGCTAGCGCTTCTGGATTCGGAGGAAAGGGTCTGGAGCGCCTCGATCAGGAGCGAGATGCAGCTCGGATGCGAGAGCGGCGGACATACAAGACAGGCGAGGAGGGTGAAGATGAAGAAGACAAGGAAGAAAAGGCCGAAAAGGCGGACGAGCGGTTCAGCAAAGTTGTATCGTCGGTGCAGTCTGCCGCCGCCGCCGCAACAACCCCCTTGCCTGGAGTCCCCAAGGGTATCGATCTTGATGGCAAGATTACGGTTCACAGGACCGAGAAAGACCCGTCGGGCGCGTCGAAGAACCCATTGGACAAGGTGGGCTCGGCGGTCGCTGATATCCATGCCCGTCTCAGCCGTGCTGGAGTCATGCGGTCTGGTGTGCCGATCGATAACCGCGGACCTGACGCGGGAGCTTTCCATGCAACGTTGGAGATTAACGATTTTCCTCGTAAGTTATCCCCTGTTATGGTCAGTTATAGAGCAGGAGCTAATATGTTTTTGCACTACAGAAAAAGCTCGTTGGGCCGTTACAAACCGTACGAATGTGGCCAAGATTCTGGAGGCTACTGGCACCTCTATCACCACCAAAGGAAGTTTCTATCCTGCCGGCAAGGAACCCGGACCTGGCGAGAACCCGAAGCTTTATATTCTTGTTGAAGGTGAAACGGAACTCTCCGTGACGAATGCCATGCGGGAGTTGATGCGGTTGCTCAAAGAGGGCACCCTGGCCGCTGCCGATAGCGACGCAAGAGCACCAGTGGGAGGACGATACAACGTTGTCTAAGACTTATACCATTAGCTGGGTTGTATCATATTCGTTATGGTTTGATGTTTATAGACATACATTGTCAATGCGTAAGCAGTATAAGCATGAGTAAAGAAACATCAAGATCTATACAGTGATATTTACGCCAATATACTCCAAGAAACACCAGCAAGTTCAACGTAGACCATGTAGGTCGAGAACTTTCGGACTAATTCCACCTCCTCGCCTCACTCGACTCATCCATATGCCTAGCAGCAGTCTGCTCCCTACTCACTTCGCTCAAGGTCTTCGCCTGCGTCTGAGCCTTTTGCGCCGCCAGTTTCGACCCTAATTTCCCTTTTTGCGCAGTCGCCGCTGACTCGGCTCGTTTCTGGCATCCTCCAGTTAGCCAACCACCTTGTATGACACTATCTCCATCAAGGGCTGTCACTCACCTGCGCCGCAATCGCAGCATTGGTCCGCGCATCAGCCCTCTCCGCATCCGGAACCTCCGGTGCAGCCTCCCCTAGTGTCCTCCCCGGTGACTTGAACGGCGCCTTTGATTTCGCGGGGAGCGGGGCGCGCGGGGCGGCGTTGGGCGGGGGATTGGCGGGTGAGCCGAGGACGCGGCCGGGGCGGGAGAAGGGCTCGGCTTCGTTTTTGGAGGTGGAGCAGAGGTTGCCCATTTGTTTGGGTTGAGGTTATCGTGTTGTAGACTCGTAGTGCTGAGGGGTGAGGTGAGCCGGGTGCGATGGGATACGGTATGGTATGGATATGAACTAGAGGGGTGGAGTGGGTGTGGCTCGGAGGGAGAATGTGAGTGACCGGGTTAGAGGAGCGATGGATGGTTCCCTTTGGGGTTGCGAAGTGATGTGAAGTGATGCAATTCGTTACGATGTACAGAAGAAGACCCGATATCCTTGATTCGAGTGACGCCCTTGGTGGTGTAAGTGCGGGCGGAGTGTCTGTTATGTTGGAGACTTGGAGACTGGTGGAGATCATGGCGGAATGACGATCCGGAGGAGATCAGGGGCGGTCAGCACGTGGCTGTCAGTCAGCCATGGACCATGCCATTGCTGAAGAGAACAGGGCCACCAAAGATGAGTAGCCAGATAGTCGAAGTAGGTCCACAAAATGGAGGATTTCTCTCATATTGTGGGTTCAAGATTTAATGATACAATAGTCTTCTCAAACTCAATGAAGGCGAGCCGCAATGGCGTCAGATAACTACGGATCGGACGGGGAAAGAGCTTCATTGAAACTAGCCGAACAGTCTAAATCTTACAAGTCCTGAGAAGTCAAGGTAAGGACCTTACTAGCTAGTGGTGAGCATAGACAAAGAGAGCATTGTAAGTTTATACAGTTCAAGCTCCTGGCAAGTATATCAGGCAACAAGGCATCAATGAAGTGTACCTGAGGGGTCAATATCTTATCAAAATCGATTACCTAACACAAAGCGGTATAATCAGGCAGAATCAGACACCGGCGGAAGATTTTTCCACTTTAACCATGAAAAGACCAATATTATCCTCGATGCAGTGTAAATGTAGACTGAAAGTGATTATGATTTAAAGGGTTTCAAGAGAACACTACCTACCTCTCCAAGTAGTAGCGCAACTTTCCCGGTTAATAGTCTTGCTCGTCATTTTCGAGTCCGCAACGATAAGCAGGCGGGAAGATAATAATCTGCGGGCGGCCTGACAATTCAGGCGGTACGATTCGCCGGCGGGGAGCGGACATGACGCTTTTTCCCCCAAGGTCCTCAGTAAAGATTAGGTGCTTGCTCGCAGGGTCCTCACTCTCCTTCTCGCTTGTGTTTGATTGTATCCAGTCTCTGTGTCTGGATGGGGTCAGGTAGCACCCCACGCCCCCATATGCAAGAATCTTAATGAGGTACGTATTATCCTAGGCTCAAATGCGAGTCCTGCGCTAATCCTCATGTCTAGGTAGTCCCTGTTTCCTCAGGGTATTACCAGGATCCCTTTCCCTCAAGTTGCTCGCACAGATCTGGATGTTACCTTCGTCGAATATATACACGTGGGAAGCTCCCTCCCAAGGTCCTCTTGGATTTGCACACTGCAGGCGGTCAATCCTATGCTCTGGCCTTGATTGCTTCATTCGTACAATTCCCTCGGCTTAACTCAATTCACCCGTTTATTACATTTGCAGCAGTGAGTGGTCGCATTGTGGTAGGTGCTCGCGGCCTTGTACCTGTTGCCTCTGCCCTGCCCTGCCCTGTGAGATGATGTGCTAACGTCCTCAGTAGTAGTGCTATCATCCCTACTCTTGATAATCTCCCCCCCCTCTTTCTTTTCCTCATCACCGTGTTCCCTATTCTTCATTCTTTAGGTTTGAGAAGATCCCATTGCCACCGGATCTCCCCTCCCCATGTCTTCCCACACTAAGAAAGATGAGTTCTGCCTCGAATGTCACTGGGAGGCCTTTCACCTAGATGGTAAGGACTCCCAGGACGGCGCGGAGACCTCCGCTCAGCCGCCAGAATGGAGTTGTTTGGACGAGGATCATCATCACACCTCGCTGACGCATTGTGCCACAATTGACGAAGCGTGTTGCGATGTTGATGACTGTTCCGTTAACTGTCCTTCTGTCTGTGACGGCTTCGGAGAATGTGATGAGGCAACTGCTTGTTCTGTATCACACTGTGACGACAAGAATTGCGGAAGCACGGACGCTGTCTGCTTCGATGAACACTGCTTTAGCTTCACCGACCACAACGGCCAGACTGCCGATCATAACAATCTAGAGTCACTATTGGGACTGGGGCAGCCGCTGTCGCTGGAAGCCTGCGACCTACTTCCGTCATCGACCATCGATCAGAATCAAATGCCACCACCATCGAAACCTACAGAAAATGCCACATCGGGCCTTGTCAACACATCACAGTCCGCGGACGCCCTGTTTTCGTTCCCAACAACGTTCCATCACTGTCATCCTTCGTATCCTCACTTCCACTGTCATACTCTACCCCGAGATTCACACGATCACCTTGGGAACGTGCCATTTCCCCTGCCGAATAATGTCAATCCGGCGGATGTGTTCCAGATGCTTGGAATGTGCCCCAGCGTGTCTGCCTGTTCTGAATCCCACACCCACGAGGACCAGAACTGCCACATTCATCTAAGCAAACTGGACAACCGGTCGGCCGATTCCTTCACGTGCTTTCACCTGCCACCCACTCCCAACGATTCGCCCAAAGCGTCAGCCAATATCAACGGGAATGTGCCGCTCAAGGGACCATGCCGGTCGCATCATCGGTGTCGAATCCACCCCCACGCGCATGTTCACCCATACGGACCCTATTCCGCGTATTCCCGCCAGTCCCGATCGAGCGTGAGTTCACAACTGATGCCCAGTCCGGGTGAGACGCCCCCACCTTTGGAGGGTGGTGCCTCATCGGCATTGACCAGTCCGGGATTCTCTTCCGTTGACGGGGAAGTGCATGTTTGCAAATGGACCACCACGAGCCATGGTGTCAAGAGATCCTGCGGAGCGACATTTTCCGATGCCTGTGCGCTCCAGGAGCATCTGGTTGCAAACCATATGGGGACCGTGGAAGGGGCAAAGGGTACCGGCTACTATTGCTTTTGGGAAGGATGTCATCGCCCGGACGAGCCTTTCTCCCAGAAGTCGAAACTCCAGGGTCATTTTCTGACGCACAGTAACTGTAAGTTCATAAACTTGTGGGTTCTGAACCGAATCTAACTGTATTCCTCCAGATAAAAACTACAAATGTTCGGTTTGTGGCAAGCTGTTTGCTCGGCAAGCGACGCTGGAGCGACACGAACGAAGCCATCGAGGCGAGAAGCCGTACAAGTGTACCGAATGTGGCAAGTCATTCACCGACAGCAGTGAGCTAAGTAAGTTACTTGGTAGTGTGTCATTGGTAGGATGCTGACTCGATAGAAACGCATTCACGGACGCATACGGGCGAGAAGCCGTTCAAGTGCACATTTCCAGGGTGCAACTTTCAGACGGGCGATGTAAGTCGCTTCCTTTGGGGATGGCATGCAAGCATGTACTAACATTGACATCTACAGTCGTCCAACATGTCGAGCCATCGACTCAGTATGTTCCTCGCTTATTAGCAGTAGGACATGACTAACGAGTACAGCTCACGGAGAACGAAAACACAAATGCAATTTTCCTGGATGCAGCAAGAGTTTTACTCGACCTGGTACGTTACCTGAACCCTGCCAGTTGGCCATACTGACTCCGACTCAAGACCAATTGAAACGGCATATGCGCACGACGCACAAAGCAGACAGCACGACCTTCCCCTCACCGTCACCGTTGTCCGACCAATTCGCATTTCCCCTTGGCACTGTTTGATCAATACCTTTTTTTCATCACATTGGAGTTAGTCAAGGCGGTATACGGAGTCTGGGGATAAAAGTTTATGCAACTGTATGCAATTGCCCGGCGTTGGGAGGGAATACTCTCAAAAGATGATACCAATCACGATATGAATGGAAATGTATACTAGCAGCAGCGCAGCTAGCAGCTATAATGACTCACTTCATCAGATGACTCGTTCAGTTATTCAGCATGAGCCCTCTCCTCCAAAACTTCCACCGCATTACTCAGCTCCCTCACCCGCTGCCCAACCCTCCTCCGCACCTCGTCGCGCACACGCGCAGGGATATCCGACGGATCGAAATTAGTATCCACCAGCTGTCCCCGCTCGTCAGCATCACCCTGCTGCATCTGCTGCGGCGCATGCGACTCGGCCGTGGTCGCGATGTCGGTCGTGTAGAGGCTGTACACGGCGAGCAGCTGGTTCAGGGCGTCGCGGGCGGACTCGCGGTCCGAGGCGGCGTAGATAGTCGAGCTGGCGGTGCTGTCTGTGGCGATTTCGAATTCGTCTTTGGCGGTTTCGTAGCTATTTCGTTAGATTTATCTCTCTTGTACAGAAAGGGGAAGGGAAGGAAGGAAGGAGTACAGTTCTTGGAGTTCTTCGACGATGAGGTCTGCTTGGGATTTTCCGGTAGAGAACTGTCTTGTTGATGGGGGGGATTTCTTGAAGGTAGGGAAGGTTGCGAGGGTTGGTAGCCTCAAGGGATGGGTGGATAGAGGTCGACGGTGGATGGATGATGTGACGGAGGCGCGGAGGACGCGGGACTGGGAGGGTAGAGGTTTGGCGAGTCGGGGGGTTAAGCGAAGGGTAGAGAGATTCAGTCGGAGGGAGGTCATTTTCTTTGTACCAATTGATTTAACCACGAATATCCAGCCACGGATATGGATGGCAGGAGAAGTGAGGTGGAATGGGAGTTGAAGCTGCGGAGTTGAGGAATGGGGAATGTTGACGACGATGACATCAGGTATTTCGGTTACCGTTACAGGGGACAATGTACCACCACGACTCCCTTACTAAACAGACAATTCGATGCATATGTACAAACACAATTGATGATCTCTACGGAGCGCCGTCTACTAAAATCCCATTTTCATACCACCATTGGCACACACCACACTCCCCGTACACCACAGACCATCGGCCGTACACAGCATCCCCACCACCCCCGCAATCTCACTGGTAAACGCCGGCCGCCGCCCACCCATCTTCTCCTTGATCAAGCGGATCTGCTCCTCGCTCAACTCCTTCATCTGCGGATCATCCTCAACCATCTTACTCAGGGGCGTCGCATCTTGGAATCCCTGCATCTGCTTCCAGAACTCCTCCCCCGTCGCAAAATACATGTCCCCGATGACAGGGCCGGGGTTGACAGCATTGACCGTCGCACGGTCGGCGAGTTCACGCGCCCAGGTGCGCGTCATAGCCTCGATCGCGGCCTTGGTCCCGCCGTAGACACTCTGGCCCGCGAACCCGATACTCGAGGAGACGGAGGAGATGTTGACGATGCGGCCGGAGCGGTCGGTGGGGAGGAAGGGCGCGCAGGCCTGCGTGAGCAGCAGTGGGGCGAGCACGTTGATGCTGTAGTGCCAGTTGAAGTACTCGCGGTCGATGGGGCCCTTGACGGGGTCGTTGAGGACGCGGTCCGCGCTGACGCCGGCGTTGTTGATGAGCACGTCGATCTGGAACTTGCCCTCGGGCGAGGTGAAGTGTTGTTTGGCGGCTGCTAGAATCTGGGGGACGGCTTCTTCGGCGTGGAGGAGGTCGGCCTGCACGGCGACGCAGCGGATCGAGTGCGTCGAGGCCAGCGAGGCGCAGAGCTCCTCTGTGCGAGCGCGCGACGATTCAGAGGTGAAGTTCAAAAGGAGCGAGCAGCCTTTTGCGGCGAGGTTTCGGGCGATTGCCTCGCCGATGCCTGTTTCGTTAGCTGTAGCTGTGACGGAGATGGTGTAGACTGTAGACGTACCCCGTGAGCCCCCGGTGACAATACCAAATTTTCCCTCCAAAGGTCGCGACATTGTGTTACTGAGTGTATGCTTAAAGGATATGCTCTCAAGGTAATGAATTAATGCTAGTTATAGAGGTCTCCAGTTGCAACTGTCCAAATCATAGGTAGCGGGGTCACCCCACGTTAAATACAGCTACAGATAATCACGCGGCCACAGCATAAAATCCAGCTCATCGCACAAGACATTTAGTCCAGTGAGTAACATTGCACCGGTAGACTGCGATAGAATGATAATAACCGAGTCTGTCTGTGGATCTACTTCCCCACTGTCTGTACCACGGAGAATTTCCCGTTTGGGTCTCCGGTGGTTCATCATATCAATTGATCAATATCTCGACCCTTTGACTAGATTACTGACGGACCTTCAACCGCTTAAATGCCTGCGCATTCTCCTGAATCGCCAGCTCAACCGGTAACCTCTCCATACTACTCGCCCCAAAGAAACCATGCACCCCCCGCGTCCGACTGAGCACATACTCCGCGTCCTCGGGACCCGCCAGCGGCCCACCATGACAGAGCACAATCACCTCAGGATTAACCCTGACGACCGCATCGCGAATCTCCTGGATCACCCCAACACACTCATCCAGCGACAGCGCGGTCTGCGCCCCGATTGTCCCAGACGTGGTTAGCCCGACATGCACGACGATGACGTCCGCGCCCGCGCGCGCCATGCGCTCCCCCTCATCGACGGTAAAGACATACGGCGTCGTGACGAGGTCCATCTCGTGCGCGAGCCGGATCATCTCCACCTCCCTGTCGTAGCCCATCCCCGTCTCCTCGAGATTCTGCCTGAATTTTCCGTCGATCAGCCCGACCGTTGGGAAATTCTGCACGCCGATGAAGCCCAGCCCGCGCAGCTGCGCCAGGAACGAGCGCATGTCGCGGAAGGGGTCTGTCCCGCAGACACCAGCGAGGACGGGCGTGTGTTCCACTACGGGGAGGACTTCGTTTGCCTGGCATTTTTAGTTATGCAATCATAGTTGTAGAGTGTAGGAGACGAACCATTTCGACGACGACCTGGTTGGCATCCGAGTATGGCATCATGCCTGCCAGCGACCCTCGTCCGGCCATTCGGAACCGGCCCGAATTGTAGACGAGGATCAGATCCGCGCCGCCTTTTTCGATGAATTTGGCGGAGAGACCGATTCCTGCGTATCGTACGGAGGATATCAGTTAGATTGGTTGTAAGGTGAGTGAGTGCAGTGGTACGAACCAGCTCCGGCGCCGACGATGATTGAGCCCTCGGCGATGGTCTGACGGAGTCGACCCAGCACTTCTTGACGGGTTGTTGGACGGGGCATTTTAATGGGATTTTGCCTAAAGTGTTTCCGTTCTTTGTGTGCAGGGATACAAGAGAGACAGAAGGGCCTGGCAGATTAAATGCGGATGCATGGTGTGACAACCCCGCCTGCACTGCGTCATTGACGCTTACTTGGAGCAGCTGCAGGAGGAGTCAAATCCACCTTGCTCCGGTCGATCTGAAAGATAGAAATATGCTCAGCTGGACTAATTGTTCAACTGTTCAATGACACCTGGTGGAGCGCAAACCACCGAGTAAGTATACACGATGGTCAGACCCACCATCGTCCTCATCGGAACCTGCGACACCAAATGGGACGAACTATGCTTCACGGAGTCTCAACTCCTCACTCAAAACACCTGCACCGTCCTGCTCATGGACGTCGGCCGCACCCCATGCTCCCACAGCTCCATCGCCATCAAACACCCCGACCTAACCAGCACTGACACTGACAATGACACAAAAATATCGGATCTCCCCCGCCCAGAATACATTCACCGGATGACCACCCACGCCATCACAGCCCTCACCACCCTCCACCGCACCGGCTCCATCCACGCCGTGCTAGGCATCGGCGGCTCCTGCGGTACCGCCCTCGCAACCGCCGCCATGCGCGCCGCTCTGCCCGTCGGCTTCCCCAAACTCATGGTCTCGACCATGGCCAGCGGCGATGTATCGCCTTACGTCGAGGAAACCGACCTAACCCTCATGTACAGCGTGGTCGACGTCGCAGGCACGAACCGCATCCTGACTCGGATTCTAACGAACGCCGCCGCCGCCGTGACCGGGATGGCTGTGTCGTATGCGTCGCAGGCACAGAGCATGCACGCAGACCGAAAAGGTAGCAAAACACAGATAGCAATCACCATGTTCGGGGTGACGACACCAGCAGTGAATACCATCCGGGAACGGCTACAGCAGACCCTCGACTGCGAGGTGTACGTGTTCCACGCGACCGGAGCCGGCGGGAAAGCAATGGAGCGGCTCATCCGCGAGGGCCAGCTCGACGCCGTGGTCGATCTCACCACGACCGAGATCCCTGACGAGATCGTCGGCGGCGTGCTCTCTGCGGGGCCGCGGCGTCTCATCGCGGCGGCCGAAGCAGGCCTCCCGCAGATCATCAGCGTGGGTGCCTGTGACATGGTGAATTTTGGGCCAAGGGAGACGGTGCCAGCCCGGTTCCAGGACGGCCATCGGCTGCTGTATGAGCATAATCCGACTGTGACGCTCATGCGGACGACGCCCGAGGAATGTGAGCGGATTGCCCGTTTCATGGCGGAGAAGCTCAAGGCCCATGTGGCTCACCCGGAGCGCGTGCGGGTGATCTTGCCTGCGGCGGGTATCAGCATGCTCGATTCACCGGGCCAGCCCTTCCACGACCGGGAAGCGGATGAGGCACTTTTCTCCACTCTCGAGAACGAGCTCGATGGGACAGGAATTGCAGTCCTGCGAGACACGCGAGAGATCAATGATCCAGAGTTTGCCCTCTCCGTAGCCGATTCCCTAGCAGATTTGTTGAAGAGCAAGTAATAAACTCCGCATGTATCACACGGAGTGACGATACGACCCTACGATATAATGACGAAATGATCAATGCATGTTAATGCATCGTTGGTATCATTTGACCCGACCTAGTCGGGTTGAATATTAAGGAAGAAATATCGAGAAATATCGGAGGCATTGTTGAATGCAAACATACTCCCAAGTAGACCCAGCCCATACAGCCAATAGGAAAAGAAAAACCCCCATATATGCCCCTTTTATTGCCGTTGAAGACAAATACTTTTGAGCTCTAAGTTGAGAGAACCCTTTATGTTGTTCGTAACATCGTGATCATGTTGAAAAGGTCTATGTGTTAAGATATATCAAGCGTCGACGCCATCGAGAAAGGAAGATGCTTAGTAGCGGTAGCTGCAACCATTAGCTTGGACCAGACACAAAGGATCAGGCGCACTTACATCTCGCTCTTGAAAGGACCGGCAATATCCAGACCAAGGTACTCGGCCTGAACGGGAGTGAGCTTGGACAGCTTGGCATTGACGTGATCCAGGTGGAGCAGAGCAACCTGCTCGTCCAGGATCTTGGGAAGAACGTAGACACCAACGGGCTTCTTGCCGGTGGTGCCGAACTCGATGTACTTCTTGCCAAACGCCTCGTCCTCGGCCTTGAACAGAGCAATCTGGGCAAGGACCTGGTTGGAGAAGGAGCAGGACATGACGAAGGAAGAGTGGCCGGTGGCACAGCCAAGGTTGACCAGACGACCCTCAGCAAGGAGGATGATGTGGCGGCCGCTGGGCATCAGGTAGCGGTCAACCTGGGGCTTGATGTTCTGGACGGACTTGGCGTTGGCCTTGAGCCAGGCAACGTCAATCTCAATGTCGAAGTGACCAATGTCTGTGTTGATCAGTATAAAAGCCACGGAAAGTGGAAACGCGTTACTTACTGCAAACAATGGCGTCGTTGCGCATAACCTCAAAGTGCTTGCCAACGAGAATGTCACGGCAACCGGTGGTGGTGACGAAGATCTGACCCTGGGGAGCAGCCTCCTCCATGGTGACGACCTGGTAGCCCTGAACAGCGGCCTGGAGGGCGTTGATGGGGTCAATCTCGGTGACGAGGACACGGGCACCCATGCTGCGGAGAGCGTCGGCACAGCCCTTGCCGACATCACCGTAACCGGCAACAACGGCGACCTTGCCGGCAATCATGACATCGGTGGCACGCTTGATACCATCGATGAGGGACTCACGGCAACCGTACAGGTTGTCGAACTTGGACTTGGTGACCGAGTCGTTGACGTTGATGGCGGGAACAAGGAGCTTGCCCTCCTTGAGCATTCTGTAGAGGTGGTGGACACCGGTGGTGGTCTCCTCGGAGACACCGTAGCAGCCCTTGAGCATCTCAGGGTACTTGTTGTGGACGAGAGCGGTCAGGTCACCACCATCGTCGAGGATGAGGTTGAGCTTCTGGCCATCCTTGAAAGCGTTGAGCTGCTGCTCCAAGCACCACTGGTACTCCTCCTCAGTCTCACCCTTCCAGGCGAAGCTATTATGATATTAGAGCTGGCCTGGTTTCAGAATGGTAGTCGAACTTACACAGGGACGCCGGAGGCAGCAATGGCGGCGGCAGCGTGGTCCTGAGTGGAGAAGATGTTGCAGCTGGTCCAGGTGACCTCAGCACCAAGAGCGGTGAGGGTCTCGATGAGAACAGCGGTCTGGATAGCTAAAAGGCGAGTCAGATTTTAGTCTCTAACCCCTCTTTCTGGCATAAATAACATACTCATGTGAAGGCAACCGGCAATGCGGGCACCCTTCAGGGGCTGGTCCTCGGCGTACCTGCGGCGGATAGCCATGAGACCAGGCATCTCAATCTCGGCGAGCTCGATCTCGCGGCGGCCAAAGGCAGCCAGAGACTAAAAGGGGTTAACATGTTTATACAGTATATGGTGAGAGGGAGGATCTGAGAGGCCACGTACGATGTCGGCGACCTTGAACTTCTGAGCGGGCGCAGCCATGGTGATGATGAAGAAGGATTAGGTAGTTAAGAAAAAGAAGCTGGACGAGATTAGTTAGGACAAGTCTTGATAATTGACTGACTGCAATTGAACAGAAGATGGGATGAGATGACTTACTGAAGGGAATGATGAGGATGAGAAGAGAGAGGAAGAGATCGAGGGAGGAGGGGAAGAGAAGAAATAAAAGGGAGAAACAAGCGGAGGGGAAATCCTCTCAGGCACGTTCTCTGGCTACTGTCGGAGGGGAAACGCCGTTCGGACTCGGAGGGTTTTTGCGGCGGGGCACGGGTACCTCAGGCATCAAGGGACGCAAGTGTCGCTGCCTGAGGCCAGATATCCTCAGGGTCCTCTTGAGTCTCTGACCGCTCCTTTCCCTGTCATTGTCCATCACCTTAATCAGTTTCACTCTGTCTTGGTCTGGAATAGCTGCATTCTGTTCGTTCTATGCTAGAAGATATCAACAGGACTGTGATGGATAAGCCTAATACGTCCATGTTCAGTCCATCGTTACCTGGCGCTCAATCATAATTCCCCCGGAGATAGACGAACCCCTGTCAGAGCGCTCCCTTGTCACCAGCTCCAAGTACTCTTCTTCGGTCTTTCCCCTCGTACTATGACTCTGACTAGGCATACTATTCGTCCGGACCCACACATGGCTATGTTCTTGATCCTGAGAACTGTTCTTCTGCCCTCGCCGTCGACGCCAAGTATTTCTCCAAATAAACTTAGCAAGCGGCTGATACGAGATCAGGCACGCAGCAATAAGATACATCCCCACCTCGACGAGGGTCCAAATGATCAATAATGCCGCGTTCCAGGTGTTGTCCGTGACGGCGTTGGTAGTGCTGAACGTAAAGAGGGCAATCAGGCCGGCGATGAGGCCCCTACTCTCGTCAGCCCTGTTCCACAATGCACAGTAAAAAGAATGGCTCGACTCACACACTCCCCAGCAAAAAGGTGATTAACAAACCGACCTTCAACCGCATGGTTGACTGCAAGCGGATCACATGCGGGATAGGCAGGATGAGCATAATCACATCCGAGACGATATTCACGATCCGCGAGTAGCGGAACCATGCATTGATATTGACGCAGTGCCCGTCCACACTCGGGTTCCATAGTTTCCGGAGAGGCGTGCAGACCGCGAAGCCTGCCGCCGCACAGCCGATGCAGTTGCCGATCATCAGGAAGCCGGTGACATAGCAGGTAATGCGGGAGGCCCGGTGCCGATTGAAGATGGAGATGTACAGGCTCAGCACGGCGAGTTTGGGGAGAATCACGCCAATGATGTAGACGAATGCGATGGCAAGGAGGAACTTGGCCCAGGTCTGCATCATGACCGGGTCGATAGCTATGACACGCGCTTGATGGAGGCCTACGCCGCCATAGTGCATGTCTCCTGCATTACATCGTCAAGTGAATGTTCTGTTGACGGAGAAGGAGAAGATGGGGAGGTACCGATTGCCACGGATATCAAGGCCACATAAAATATCCAGCCCAAGATAATGTAGATATCATCATGTTGGAAGCCAACACGCCCAATACGACGAGACACGAAGCGTAAGATGACAGCAGATGTACTCAGTACAAGAAAGGTGATCGCTACGCTCAGAAGGGCAGGTCGTCGATCCTCTGCAAGGTAAGCCACCGAGTGTTGGGTTCCGTCTTGGTCCGCCATCTGGTCGTCTTATTGATTTTGGGCGCAATAAGGAAAGACTTAGTTGGAGGGGCCATGTCACCTAAGCGCTCATTGCTTTTGCTAGGAAGGCATCGAGGTTATGAATACCCCCTATGGTAGTGCAGAAGGCCATTTTTGCGCTGGCTTTGTGCGACCAACCTTCACAATGGCGGACGAGATGACATATGCGGTGAGGGGCAAGGTGTAAGAATAGGAGTACACATTATACCCATGTCGGTATTTCTGGTACATACTTCATTGCGTGATACAGGGTTACATTCTTGAAGTTGAGGCTGAATCGGTCAGCATCGCTCACCCTGCGGGGCTTGGTCAGATTTGGAATTATTGTATCACAAAAGGAGTGTAAGCATTGAGCGATAGCGATGGCGATGGCGAGTTGAACTGACGGCGCATCATCGTCTTATGAGCATACGTACATCATTCCTAAGCAGAGGTATGATATCTAGGCATGATATCATGTGAGAAAGTATGAGTCTACCTCCAGTGCCTAAGGATGTGCGACGGTTCGATATCTACCAGGCGAAAGGCAGTCTACTGGCTCGGCTTCTGACCAACGACAGTGAGTCTAGTAAAAGCCAGAACAGATCCCTCCCGAGTCTCCTTTGCTGCCTCGGCCAAGGTTTGTCTAAGTTGCTGCACCATCTGCTCGTTCCCACCTGCTTTGTTTCGGGCTAAGACCTCCGTGGCCAACATCCCACACTCATGCAGTGCAACTGCCAAATGGGGTGGTGCGTCCTTCACATCTGATTCGACTTTGTTGAATCCGCTCTGTGCAAAAAGCGCGGGCAGACTCGCACCCCACGCGGAACGAAGACGGGTATCGTTGGCCTGGAAAAGTTCCATTAACTTGACGTTCGCGTCCGCCTTGATGTCCGGATTGATCTTCTCGACACGAAGTGAGGACATGTCGAAATCAGTCCACTGAAGATAACCTCCAGGCTCTGTAGACCAGCTGTTAGAGATATGAAAATTGTAGAAGCTGCTGACATACTGAGAAGTTTGAATAGATTGTCGAGGACGCCCTTCAAGTCAGACTGTTGGAGAACAAAAACAAAATGGCGAACATTAACCACGTCATAGACACCAACCAGGTGCTCAGGGACTTCGGCCTTAATATCCCAATGGTGAAGGCTCATATTGGGCGGGAGCCAGTCGCGTGGAGGAGCCGCATCGAAGGAGATGTCAAGTCCATCCAGTTGGACAGTTGAAGGGAATTCGTCGGCCAAATCGGTGAGCCAGATTCTGTGAGTGTGAGAAGCTGCCATCGAACAAGTCGAGCTTGACATACCCAGTACCAGTTCCAACGTCTGCGATCCGTAGGTTGTTCACATCCTTGACGGGAATCGAGGGGTGAATGCGGTATCCGAAAAGTTGGACGACCAGATAATGCTGCAGATTGATCCTGCAAATGTAAGCGAGCAGAATAGTAAAAGTTGGAATAATCATACCGGTTGTTGTCCAAGTAGTCCCGGGTAAAGACGTATTCTGGAGAGGAAGACATGCCTATCACGTCTTGATTTAACAGGGTTGGATTGTTGAAGGGATGAAATGAACTGATGATGCCTGTGCTCGATAATGTAGACAGTCAAGGATGGAAACAAGGAGAGACCAGGTGCTGTCGAGATTCCCCCCGAATATGAGCATGCGAGATATATAAGTGAAGGACTAGACCAGGTAGCTGCCTAAGGCGCTCAGGTACGCACAAGCACGGCATTTCTTACCTGCCGAGCAACCTACGCCTGTCAAGCATCAAGTAAGCTACAATTCTTCGATCGGACATCCATGCAGTCTGACTCACTCGGTACTGTCACCGTATCATCCCAGTAAATCGACAGTCGTCCCCAGGCGTCCGTTCCTAGCACCGAGATCGCGCCATTCTTCTTGATGCTTAAACATTCCCGTTCGAGACAGCTGCGCCATTCTCTAGCTTCTACACTGGCAATCGCAGATGATGCCCCTCATTCTTCAAGCTTATGTACGGCCTCAATAGATGACTGTCAGCTGTTTCAGCATGAAAAAATAACCCCCATTACGGCAGCGAACACAGCCCGAAAGAATGCAGTGAAATACATCTCCCATGGTGCATGTGTAACCACCCACGGCTGAGCTCAATCAGAGAAAAGAATGGCAGGGGCAATGACAGGAACTGAGACACACCTTAGGGCGTGATCGATGACTGTGTTCCAGGTTGAACCTGGAATGGGTCCAAGTCAATCCTTGAGAAGACAATGCATTTGTCAGTATATCGAGCTTGCTGTGGACTTCCGTGTGCCCGAGTATCTCCCAATGCCATATTAACATTCTTGCTCAGGGCCAAGATGAGTCGGTCCTCATCCCCAGGTCGCCTGAATGACGGGCTGAGCCCTCAGCATTGCTCGAGAGCACCGCCTTTTATCAGCTATTAGATCCAAAACAGTATCTGTTGGAGCAGGGGCGCCTACTAGTCATATCCAAATCTCCAGGCCGCTGCAGGCCTCCCTGGCAAGGCGCATTTGAATTAGCCCCTGAATCTGAGTCAAGGTCAGGAATTGTTAGGGACTTAGACAGTCGAAGACCAATCGATGCTCAGGCATGCTAGAACCCGATGTCTGTTATGTCTATTATTGTATAGCACACTTATTGTCTTGCCAACGGCTTCAGCTGATACCGTGCGCTGAAGAACTGCCACTGCGTGTGCGAGTTATAAACACCACACTGGGACGAAGTTTATCATCCCGAGAGCATAGTACAAATGAAGGTTAGTCAAGTCTGATTACTCGAATATACATACTGACTTACATCAGTGCATCGCAAAGATTCAGAGCGACATGTCAATCGGCTGGCCGAGCTTTCATGTCTGTCAATTCTCATCGACAGTTACATCAAGCGGATATACCATCTGGCTCTTCATTGCAAGTGATGTCCAGACCATTCTCCTCCCAAGCACTATCTTTGGCATTACCAACGCTCTCGCCACTCTGGACTTCCGCGATGTACAGTCTCAGTCTCCCGCATACCTAAATACGGTTTACCGAATGCCTCTGATCATTGGCTGGGTCGGGATCAATCTTCTTCCCCTGACGATGAACAACCAGCGGAGTCCCTCGTCCATTGCCGAAGACAGCCTCAATAAACCCTGGCGTCCTCTTCCGAGCAAGCGTCTCTCTGGATCCCAGGCAAAACGCCTGATGTTCGGCTTCTACGCCCTTGCAGTGGTTTACAGCTTTTTTTACAGCGGCGGACACCGACAATGTCTCGGTCTCATCATCCTAGGCACCTGCTACAACAGCTTCGGGGCGGGTGACCACAACCCTGTGATCCGAAATATCATCAACGCGTTGGGATACTTCTGTTTCAACTCAGGGGCTGTAGAGGTAGCGCTTGGTTCTGGATCTGCTATATTTACAGAGTCCCCTGAAGCCAGACAGTACTCGCTCAGACTCTGGATCATGGTCATCACGGCGATTATTCTGACGACCATGCACGTGCAAGATATGTGCGATCAGGAGGGTGACGCGAAGAGGGGCCGTCGGACGCTCCCCCTCGTGATCGGGGATGCTGCGGCGCGATGGAGCATTGCACTGCCAATGCCTGTTTGGGGGGTCATATGTCCGTTTCTGGCGGGATCTGGTCCCCTAGCCACTGGCCTGAGCGTCGTGCTGGCCTTTGCTGTAGCTATTAGGATGCTCATGTGGCGGGATACAGCCAGTGATCGGATGACTTTTCGGGTGTGGAATCTTTGGATCTCCGTTGTATATATGCTTCCGCTTGTGGGGGGTGTCTCTTTGTCGTAGGGGCAGCCATATGTTATCTATAGATGTTGGCCGTTGCTAGTGATGGGTGTCATATGCGTCATGTTCTGATTAGTCTTGATTTATCATATATTATATAGAATTGTTGTCACCTCTCTATACTAAATAGCAGTTATGCTACTGGCACGGTTCCTTGGAACACGCACTATGCGGCCTACATCCACACCGATCCGTGCCCTAACATGAACTTCCAAGTTCCATCCTCGTCACCAACTCATCTTCGCGGTTCGGTTGCGCAAGGCCGCAGACCTCAGGGATCATTCGACTCATGGTAAATCTGTTCTGGGAATACAGAATCGTTGTGTCAGAATATATACAAATTGAGTCCTTGGTTGAGATATATGGGACAGAAGCGAACCAATCCAGCCCGAACATGAACGTCGTAGCGGAGAGAATATGGAGATCTAGAGAGACATAAGGTGCCTTGAACGATGGAGCTCTGGCGAGGAATATGCATCAATGCGACGTTGGACCATCTCATTCTTATTGCAAGGCATGTAAGATGCATATCTTCAGCTGATATGGATGTTCTAGTGCGCGAGTAAACCTGTTGCGTGGGCCAAACGCCCGCCCTTGCTTCACATCCATGACGACAAGATTATATATATCCCTTGATCGACCCTTGATTTCAAACCATCTCAATTCCTCCAGCAAATTCCCTTTCTCAGGCTGTCCAGCAGACACATCAGAATGAAAACCCTAAATATTATTTTCTATGGCCTTCTCTGCCAACTGGTACACAGCACACCCATTCAAGTCGACCAGCTGAACGTCGAGACATCCTGCGAGATCGAAGGCGGCGACGAGATTGCCAATCTGGCTTGTCATAATGCGGTACTATATTGCTATTGCCTATTACCTATTGCCATTGGCTTAAAAATGGGTTGGCTAAGTCGTACAGTGTGTTCTTCAGGGTCATGGGTGGACGGGTGGATATTGCGATGGAGAGCTGTAAGGTCACTGCATCTTAGATGAACTAAACTGGCCTAACTGTTACAGGATATGTCATTGCACGTTTTGAGGGTAGATTGTTGCTGCCCACCATGCGGTGATAGATAACAAACCACTCTGGTTAATCACACACCATCTCCAAACCTATAAAAGTTCATCCATCTCTGAGGTATATTAGCACTTATTTGTCTGGCTGTCCAAAGCAAACTTACCTTATCATATGGCTTGGAAGAGTCGCAGAATCGCAGGTCAGTCGCCAGACGGATGACATTATCCGGGTCATTGTTGATAGTCGATGCATGGATCTGCCTCGTCAGCAAAGCATCTCTTAGAGGTGAAGGGCGAGGACGTACCGTATGAGGTTTGTGCAAGACAACATCACCCGCCTCATAGGCAGATACCAGCCAGCGACGGCCATGCTGCCTGGCAAACTCGACCGGCGACTCGGACAAAAGGCCAGTCGCCATCATATTCGAGTTGAAAGCCGATCTGGCCTCTTCATCTGTCAAACCGGCCTGCTTCGCTTTGGTGGTGAACTCTTCCTCGATTTGAGTCCAACAGGGTCGCCTGGTCCGTCAGTTAACTTTCACGACATTCTCAAGGCACAAGGTGATAACATACCATCCTCGAGATAGATCAAGCCCCCACCATTGATTTTGACATCCCCCATAGGCACCCAAGCCGTGACACTCATCGGCTCCCCATACCGCAAGAAGATTTGATCATAGTGCACCCCGATAGGTTTTGTGCCAGGCGTATTATTCCTCAGCAGCGTCCGGCGGAAATTCAACGTATTCTCGCCCCAACCCGTGAACGCGGCCACAAACCGGACTAAATCGGGATGGTTGCAGAACTTCTCCGCATACCAATCCTGGTAGTGCGCCTCGATGGCCAGGTCTACAGACTGCGCGGCCTGCTCCCCCCCCGGCCGGCCGTTGTTGCCTACTGCGCCGGCGCCGATGCCGGGGTACTGATCGGGGGATTTGGTGGGGTTGAAGATGCCTTGGACGGGGTCGGTGCCTTCTTGGAGGACGCCGGTTGGGGCCAAGAGGGAGAAGTACTGTCTGCGGGCTTTGAGGACGTCTTCGCGGGGGAGAAGGTGTTTGAGGAAGAGGTAGCCGTCCTGTTCGTAGCGGGCGCGGAGTTCGTCCAGGGGGAGGGAGGGGTCTGAGGGACGGAGAAGAGCGGCGTTTTCGGAGGTCAAGGGGCCATCGTTGACTCGGATGTTGTGTTCTAGTGCAAGTCCGACCATTTTGATGCGATCACAGCGTAGTATGTCTGATTGAGCGAAAGTGGGATGTAGTTGCGGACTGATGCATCGGCGAGCTCGAACTATATATCTTCATCAACTGCCTCCCCGCATCTATTTATGATAAGAGATCTATTCTAGTTCGATAATGCATCGCTTAGAATGAGTTCGGTCAGTAGTCTAAGTGGACAGTTGAGATGATCGTTCACCTCATGGACGTGGAATACTACTCGTTTAGGGCATAACGGGTCCATTGGTCTCTCTCCACACGCGGGGAATCATTCTCCATGCGATATAGACTGCATGCATATAAATAAGCAATCTCTCAATGAAAGTCGCTTGAGTCAAAGTACTACTAGATGCTTCAAAGGGTATCTCTACAATCAACCAGTCCACTCTCCAAACGACCACTCACCCACCTCATCCCCAACCACCAGCTCCGTCGTCGTAAACACAATCTTCTCATACATCTCTCTAGCCGCCCCTCTCGCCTTCCGATGCCACGGCCCCGTCCCTCCCCGATGCGCATCCTCCCGACTCCGCCAGACACCTACACCATCATCATCAATATCACCTCCCCCACAAAAACAGAAAATAGAAGGAAGCTGAACTTACAAGTCGCCAGATTCTCCCTCCGCGCGTTCTTCGTCCCAAACCAATACTTGAGTAACCCCCCACTGGCCACAGCCTCCTGATGCGACCGCGCATCCAGCTCATGCAGTCTGTCTCCATCTGCACTCGCTAACAACGTCGACCGGAAGACAACGACGTAGAATTTCGTTCGGGACCAGGCGTGTCCCTCGCGGGTGCTCAGGTCGCGCAGGAACGCAAAGACAGAGGGCCAGTTGAAGGAGTCTGCGTAAGGCGCTGTGGCGTAGTCGGCGCGCACGGGCCGGAGGATTGTGAGGGCCTCGGCGAGGAGACGAGAGTGTGGATCGAGGGTCTGGAGGTTGAGGAGGTGGAGGGGTGAGTTGTAGGGTGATGTTATCAGGAGTTGAGCTTTTGATTCTGGGTCTTGATTTGAGTCTGCTGTGCTGATGGTGACATCTTGATAGGGACTGAAGCATAGCTGGAGGGATGCGGCGGCGTGGAATTTCAGCGCGTCCATGTCGGACGTGACTAGGCTGTGATGGATGAGTGAGAGTGGCCGTCTGCTTCTGCTTCGTTTGGTTGAAGACACTTCTTCCTCGGTGAGAACTGCTGCTAGGGGCTCGCTCAGCGAGTCTTGTATCCCGGGGGCCATGGTGCGATGGTCTACCACACTGTCCTCTCCTCTTCCTCTTCCTTGACCTGACTATAATCTCAGAGAATGACTACGGGTCAATTGACTGCAATGATAGCGAAGGACTACTCAGTAGGAAACAAATTGACTACAGGCATCGATGTAGGAAAAGACAATTTATAAGGCCGTGCTGAGCCGAGCACGCAATATCCCAACTTGATGGTTCTTTTCTTTGTGAAACGCCCCGGCCCACATGCTTCATGGATGGAATCATCCTGAAATTGGTGCATGACCAGTACCTTGGTTGATTCTATGGGTTCTGATCTGGACGTTTTGCTTGTGGAGATGTCAGTGTGTCCACAGTGGGATATGTGCGATACTATCCACTGTCTACAATATGCGAAGACAGCACTTCTTGATGCTCAGCAATGCGAATAGCACACAAATGTGAATGCGAATACTACTCCGTAGATAATGTCAAATAGGTCACCGATTGCGCAGTGCGTTGCGCCAAATTCTGCACGACGCACGCCATCGGCCATCATTCGGAGTTGTAGTACAACGCCGAACCTTGGCTCGCCGATATCCATATTCCGGCCACCCGGCTCTACGGCAATGTAGGGAATGACTCGGCACGAATAATGATGTGGATATATTTCATTTCTTTTAAGATCTATCACTATTGGTATCATGATCAAAGAACCCCAACGCCGTCAATGCTCAACAGTCAAATAGAATAGAAATATGGACAAAGCTATGGCTTCACGGGTGGCGGAGGTGGCGCCATCTTGCCCTCGCCGGTGTCGACCTTCTTCCTTGCGGGCAGTGGAGGCACTTTGAAACCGCCATTTGCACCGCTGTTCGTGCTACTGCTCTGACCGCCCACCTGCGTGAATGTGCCTGATTTGAACCATCGGTCCTCCTCCGCCTTGCGCTTCCGCTGGAGCTCGGCTTGCGCCTTGGGATCAACTAGCTCGAGACCTTGCACAGGTGTAAAGGCAATCGTACTTGCCGTACCGGCGATGCCTGCCAATGAAGGACCCACTCCAGAGGTTCGCAGACCCTTGGCCTGGAGGACACTGGCAGTGCCGCCTGCGCCTGCGCCCGAACCAAACCCACGCAGAGAAGAGGCGGTCCCGCCGACCGGGGTGGCCGCTCCCCAGCCCTTGTTCGACTTGCTGAGCTTGGCCCTGGTTCTCTGGTCGATTTGAGTCGCCCGGACCCGTCCGTCGTTCTGCTGTCCCAGCATACCCAGACCCACGGTGCCTTCGCCGGTGCCATAGCCAACTTCTGCTTCCTCCTTGCCGAATGCGACCCGGTTCTGTGCTTTTCGTAGCTCAGTCATAGCGATTGCTTCCTTGGCCTTTCTCGCTCTCCGTCCACCTCGCTTCCTCGAGGGCTTGTCGTCAGGCGCCGGAAGCGCCTTCACACCAGCGTTCGGAGGAGGCTCGGTCAACTTTTCCAAGCGTTGATAGCACTGTTGTTTCAATTCCTCGCCCAAAGAACCATCGGGACTGTACTTGGCCACATCCGCCCGAGTCGCTAGAACCATCTTAGCCGCGACAATTCGGATTGCTTGTTTCTTTAGATCATTCGGAATATCTTGAATGATGGGTGAGTGGTAGAGAAAGCCTTGCGATCTGATACCGATATTCGTAGCAAATCCTAGCCCTTCTGATCTCTTGGAGCCCTGCGCGGCCAGATTGCACGCTGGGATCTTGGCTAGCTCCTTCAATCCACCAGTCTGGTTGAGAAACTGGGCCGCAGTCTCCGGTCCTATCAAAGCGGCAAGATTAGGCGCAATCTGGCTCATGCGCGACTGAATGCTCTGCGTAAGCGCCGTCCGCTCGCGATCTAGCTTGAGAATTCTCTCACAAGTATCCAGCACGGCTTTGAGCTCGGCCTCGGTCATTTCGCGTCCACGCGTCGTCGTTCCCTCCACCGCGACAACCATGAGCGACGGACCGTCCAGGATGGACTTGAGTGGCGCGCCAACCATGTTATCGGCCGAGGAGGAGAGGGCCTTGATATCGTTAAGAGGGCCATTTTTCAAGATGGCAACGGTTTTTGCGTAGTCAATAGGATTCGTAACAAGAGTCTCTAGTTCTGGAAATCTGATCGAGTAATGGTCTCGAAGACTCTTGTGAAGGCGTGTGAGTTCGTCGGTGGTCGACACGGCGACGTCAAACTCGTTGGTGACCTCCGGCGCTGGCCGTTGCACCTCTTCGCCGACATCCTCTTCCATCTCCTCACCGGCCTGGAATTCCTCGTCATCCTCCTCAAAATCTCTCAAGAGTTCCTCCGCGTTCGACATGATGGCAGCAAATGTAACCTCAGTCAACTGCTGAAGCAAATGTGGCAGCTTGTCAAGTTGAAATTACCGTCGTCGGCCCGCCACAACTAGACGGCACTAAGGAAGGGACTACCGCTTAGTCATCCGGGTGGCGTCAGAGACCCAGAGCGCAGCTTCCGACTTTTGATGGACGAAGGACCAACGGACTTGTTCGACAACGATCAGCTGGAGTTGGGGATCCAACGTCCAGATTTGGTTGCTCATCGAGCCCCGACTTTTTCTTTTTAAGCGTGTGCTACTTCTATCACGTATACAACCGGAAGTTGGACCTGCCATCTCCGCTTATTGATACCTGATCCATCGTACCTCTTACACACCACCCATCGTCACCATGGAGTCGTCTCGCGGCCCTCCCAGGGTCAAGAATAAGGCCCCCGCGCCGATCCAGATCTCAGCGGAGCAGCTGCTTCGCGAGGCTGTTGATCGGCAGGAGCCCGCGTTGCAGGCGCCGACACAGCGATTCGCGGACCTCGAAGAATTGCACGAGTACCAGGGCCGCAAGAGAAAGGAGTTTGAAGACTATGTGCGCCGCAATCGGGTGAACATGAACAACTGGATGCGGTATGCATCTTGGGAACTGGAGCAGAAGGAATTCCGCCGGGCGCGATCGATCTTCGAACGGGCGCTGGACGTCAACCCGACCTCGGTGGTTCTCTGGATCCGGTATATCGAGTCGGAGATGCGGAATCGCAACATCAATCATGCGAGAAACTTGCTGGACCGGGCGGTCACCATCTTGCCCCGCGTGGACAAGTTCTGGTACAAGTATGTGTACATGGAGGAGACGCTGGGGAATATCCAGGGTACGCGGCAGGTGTTTGAGCGGTGGATGTCATGGGAGCCGGACGAGGGCGCGTGGAGTGCATATATCAAACTTGAGAAGCGGTACAATGAGTTTGAGCGCGCGCGCGCGATCTTCCAGCGGTTTACGATCGTCCACCCGGAGCCGAGAAACTGGATCAAATGGGCCCGGTTCGAGGAGGAGTATGGGACGAGTGAGTTAGTGCGGGAAGTGTACGGGATGGCGATCGAGACCCTGGGTGAGGATTTCATGGACGAGAAGCTCTTCATCGCGTATGCCAAATTCGAGGCGAAGCTCAAAGAGTATGAGCGCGCGCGAGCGATCTACAAGTACGCACTGGACCGGCTGCCCCGTTCCAAGGCGATGGCGCTTCACAAGGCCTACACAACTTTTGAGAAGCAGTTCGGCGATCGAGAGGGCGTCGAGGATGTGATCCTGTCCAAGCGCCGGGTGCAATACGAGGAACAGCTCAAGGAGAACCCGCGAAACTACGATGTGTGGTTTGACTTTGCCCGGTTGGAAGAGACGTCGGGCGATCCAGATCGGGTACGAGACGTCTATGAACGGGCCATTGCACAGATCCCTCCGTCGCAGGAGAAGCGGCATTGGAGACGGTACATTTACCTGTGGATCTTCTACGCCATTTGGGAGGAGATGGAGGCCAAGGACGTGGGCCGGGCCCGTCAGATTTACACAGAATGCCTCAAGCTGATCCCACATAAGAAGTTCACATTCGCCAAGATCTGGCTGCTGAAAGCGCAGTTCGACATCCGCCAGATGGATCTGCAGGCTGCGCGGAAGACACTGGGTCAGGCCATTGGGATGTGCCCCAAGGACAAGCTCTTCCGGGGTTACATCGACCTCGAGCGGCAGCTGTTCGAGTTCGTGCGGTGCCGCACCCTGTACGAAAAGCAGATTGAATGGAACCCGTCCAACAGCCAATCATGGATTAAGTACGCTGAACTGGAACGGGGACTGGACGACTCAGAGCGTGCGCGGGCGATCTTTGAGCTAGGGATCGATCAGCCGACGCTGGATATGCCGGAGCTTGTCTGGAAGGCGTACATTGACTTTGAAGAGTACGAAGGCGAGTACGACCGGGTGCGGCAGCTGTACGAGCGTCTCCTGCAGAAGACAGACCACGTCAAAGTGTGGATCAACTACGCGCGGTTCGAGATCAACGTACCAGAGGAGGAGGAAGAAGAAGAAGAGGAGGAGGAGCGGCCGGTCAGCGACGAGGCCAAACGGCGGGCTCGCGCGGTTTTCGAACGGGCCCACAAGGTATTCAAGGAGAAGGAGATGAAGGAAGAGGTGAGTTATTGGCGCTTGTGTCCAGCGAAGAGGTTACTGACGAAGTTACAGCGAGTGGAGCTTCTCAACGCCTGGCGGGCCTTCGAACATACACACGGCTCCCCCGAGGACATCAAGAAGATCGAGGAGCAGATGCCCCGGCGGGTCAAGAAGCGACGCAAGCTGGACGACGACCGGTACGAGGAGTACATGGACTATGTGTTCCCGGCGGACGACCAGGCAGCGGCGAGCCTTACCAAAATTCTGCAGGCGGCGCACCGTTGGAAGCAGACCGGGGGGCAGGTTGCACCATAACCGGTGCACGCAGTCGTTTGGGCTTGTGGGAGATGTCGAGCGTGTGTACCATCTCCAGTTACTAGTACTAGTACTCTACGCCAAAGAATTGAGGTCAAAGATACCAGGCTTAGCATTCCATTCCATACCTTATGAAGATGATGACGATGGAGTAGTCCCTTGCACGTGTTAAGCCAAGCAAAAGTGGATCATACTAGTAGCCCAGCCGAAGCGAACAATGACCCGTCGTTTGAAAAGCGGGTGGCTGGTGGGACTGTCTTTCTTCAATTTATCCTCGATTCGGAATTCAGGTCATTGAAGTCTAAGTAATAATCCAACAGAATCATAATCATAAATTCAGTAAGAGAAAGAGTACTATGGAGCACTTATCGGTCAACCATTTACCTCATGTTCCTGCATTTGTGTCTGGTGTTGGTGCCTGACTAGTACTGTATTGTCATATACTGTACCGTACTGACTCATCTTGGCGAAAATTTAACCCCACCAATAACGACATGATTCAGACTGACCTGATTCGGAATAGAGTGAGAGATTTAGATTGCTGAACGGGAAGAAAGGGGGAGATTTTCTGATGTTAGTCGCCTAGAAGAATGAGATCATTGATGATAGTACTCTGGACATTTCTTGGGATGATGTGGTATGGACAGACAAACCATGGTTGGGATTTGTTGATTTGAACCCCTGAAAATAGAGCTCTACCTTGGGTACGGACTACTCCGTAGGTAGGTAAATAGATACCTCATGGAGGCAATAATAATACCAAATGTTTAATTGAGGTGTTACTTCCTTGCACCTGCTGCTGTGCCTGATGCAAGGTACTATGCACAGGAGATGAATGTCTAAAGCTGTTTATTTTGATGGATATGAGATGATGATTGAAGCTGGACTGTAATACTGAGTTTGAGTCCAGAATTGATGAATACCTATCAAGTCTGTTTGTCAAGGGATCTTCTGATCATCTTAGACTCTGATGGTTGAGCACAGGCTAACTAGCTGCTACTCGTAAGTCATCGACTAAGGGATTCCTGATTGTCTTTCTTCTGTCTCTTCTCTTCTCTTCTCTTTTCTCTTTTTTGTTTACTCCGGACTCTTTCTACTTCGTTCCTCTCTCTCTCTCTTTTCATCACACATTGTGCTGTGCACTCGTGCTGGTTCCCCTCCATCTCTCCCTCGTCTCGTTTCTTTTCTGTTTTTCGCTCCTATCCAGCTTTCATCACAACCCAAGGAATAAACTAAATTTACTGCCAAAACAAAATCGTAAGTCTTCCAGATCATCGATGATTCCATTCCGACTCTTGGTCTGGTCCACTCTCCGAGCCACCCCCTCTTGCTGCTCTCCAGAACCGTTGTTTCATCTTTTGCTCCGGTTCCCGTGATCGTGTACCACACAGCTCCGTACTCTCTTATCACTACCTTTCCAGTACTACTATTATTATTATTATGATTTCCATAAGGCATCTCCTGATTATTGCCTTCTTCTTCTCTCTTTTTCCTTGTCGTTCGTTACTCAGGTAGACCCTTGATTCGACGTATGAGCTTCTGTATCACTGTCATTATCATTCCTTTTCTGACTCTGTGATCCTGTTATTTCTCTTGTAATCTTTACCCCTGAAGCGCTGGACTCGAATTGATATTGACATCATCCTGTCCTCCAGGTCGCCATTCCTTCGTTACTCGGTCTTGAGTCCACCAGTACTTCATGATCGCATTTGACTCTTAACGTTCAGTCTGCGACTCTGACCACTACCAACTCAACTCGACGGCATCACTAGACACGTGGAGGACCATCCATTCTATGACCAGCACCCACATTCGTTTCAACTCTGGAATCATCTTCGTCGCCAATCACTCGTCAATCATACGACTTGTTAGTTCCCGACCATGAGATAGCACTCTGGCAGTCACCTTCGTTTCCCTGGTTCCGTCGATTCGTCCTTCCCGACCTCTGACGGCTGGTTATCAACTGATTGTCTTCGGCTGGTCTCCTCGAAGAACTCGACCACTTTTTTCGCATCGCATTCCCTTGTTACCATAAAAATATCACCAATTTCCAGTCGATATGATCGTTCCGGAGCCCCCTGTAAAATTGGAGGGCCATTGCTCGGTCATTCACAACAACACCCTCTACACCTACTCCGCCAATGGATTTGCAGCCATCCCTCTCGAACGCAATAGAACCTGGATTGAATTGCCCATGCCCCCGGAAGAGCCGGTCTCCGATGCGGTATGTGTGACGGGTGGAATAGACGGTAAGGAAGGCCAACAGGCGCTCTACGTGATCGGTGGCATGAGCTCGTCTTCGAATTCCCCAGGATTGCAGCGATTCGCGTTCCATTCCCAAGAGTGGTCCACGATAAAGACAGCTCAGCGGACGATGCAAAATCGGACGTCCCATGGCGCGGTATATCTGAAATCTTCGTCCATACTGCTGGTCTACGCTGGGAGTCAGACGGATAGCTCCAACCCTTCATCCGACACGTTTACTATTAGCACCGTTCCTCCGTATACGGTCGACGCTCATTTAGCAAAGTACCCCACCTCATCTCCTGTGCTTCTGCCTTGGAGCGATAGTGAAGCGGCGTTGGTAGGTGGTGCGACGACTCCAAAAGAGGTCCATCTCTTCTCAGTCTCGGATGGCTGGCATTCCTCCGGTGTATTTCTCCCCCAGCCTCTGTCCAGCGATGTGAGATGCGCGATAGTAAATGGATCGGACGGAAGCAAGGCGCTTGAGTCATTCAATCTGAACGTCTCGCCCAACACCGTGAGTAGCATCGCATTGCTCAACCCTCGCGGTCAGCCCGCGCGCTCTGGCACTGATCTGAGCGCATCGTCCTCGAGGAGGAAAAGGAGAAGGGAGGTTTCTGTGGCCGATCACCCGACCTACGATGGAACGTTAGCACCATCAACGACCAGATCGGACTACTCTCTCGCTCAAGGCGATAACGGATTAGTGGTCATTTCGAGCGGCAGTGGTACCGACTCGCTGGCCATCTTCAACCAGACATCCAATAGCTGGGTCAATACAACCAAGCTCTTCTACGGAGACAAAACTCCTCAGCAGATTCTCGCCTCAATCCCGGAAACAACAACAACATCATCCTCGTCTACGCCGACCGCCACCAGCACCAGTTCGAGTATTAGTACGAGCACCGCCGCCAGTGATGATTCATCTGGCTCGAGGGTTGGTACTATCATCGGCGCGACACTTGGCAGTCTGGTGGGCGTTATCTTAATCCTAATGTTAATTCTCTTCTTCCTGCATCGGACGAAGCTGGGCCGCAAGCGTGCTGCCAACCAGGGCCAAGGCGCCAATGACAAGGACCGCTTGAGCTTCCAGGATCAGGGCATGGAACCCCTGACTCGTTCAGCCTATCCCATGGCCAAGAGTACAGCTCCGCTCGCGTCCACATCGGTAGACTCACTCGCCATCTTCTCTGGCAGGGCTGCGGATGAAAAGACCCCTAGGACAGCCGGCGGACTCCCAGGCTATGGGCCAAAATCGTCGCCGCTCAAGCCGAGTCCTCTGACCACCGTCCAGTCCAACGGTGACTGGACGCCGTCCAGCACATACTCGGTCGGCGCAGACAAGGCCGTCGAGGCGCAAGCCGTGACCCTCGGGGACAAACCGCCCGGGGACCGCACGACGGACGAGGGCTGGGGCAAGTACTTCCAAGACAACAACGGCACCAATACCAACCTAGCGAACACACCGTCCATCGCGGCCCCTCGGTCTAATGCAGAGGATCGGGTCAGTGCCTGGCCCGGCGCGCCTCTCCCTCAGTTGAACTTTGGCTTTTTGGAGGAACCCAAGCCACTCGGCCGGGTTGTCACCGGTAGCCCCACGACGGAGGACGGCCCCAGGATCGGCCAGATGCTGAAGCGCGCCGAGTCGCAGTCCGCCCGTATCTCCAGTGCCAGCTCCCTGAGCGCCGCATCGGACACGGATTACGATCACGACCATGACCGCCCCGACGGCGCTTCAACGATTAGTGGTCCAGCCCCCGATCCGCAGTGGCTCGGTGCCCCGCACCACAGCTGGATCGGCCGTCCGCCCAGCAGCACCTACAGCCGCAGCTTCTACAACCCAAGCGGCCGCGAACGTGACACCATCAACACACGCGGCTCGAGCGTCTTGATCCCAGATGCGCTTGAGCCCATGCCCACCACGCCCTTCCCAGGTGCACCTGCGCCGGCGAACTCGCGCAACAACCCAAACTCGGATCTGAGCTGGCTGAACCTCAACGCCGATCGATAGTCTAGCGACCCGCTACCAGTCTGTTCATCTAGCATCAAGCTTAGCATCAGCATCAAGCGTCGTCACCTGCATTTGATTTTGATCTGGCTTCTGCAAGAGAGCGAGCGTTGAAGCGTTCCTGTCTGCCTTTCTGAATTCCCACCACATATCTTGTCATTTGTCTGTCTGTTCTACGTTTCTATCTACTACCCTCCCCGTGTTTAAAAGGGCATCTGGAAGGCGTGGTGTTTGTGTGTTTGTATATTGATTGGATTCCATCCCTCTGTATCTCTCTCCCTCTTCTATCTCCTTTCGTCTCCGTCTTTGTCTTGTCACTGGCTTGGACTGTACATAGACTTTTTGTCTTTTCTTTCATGTTAAGGGTTCATCGGTATTGATACTGATCGCAATCCCGCCTGTCTGAATGGATCAATGCCATATGCATCATGGACTGATGCCATGTCACAATCTTTTTTTTTCCGTCTCCGGCACATTATTAAGTAAAGTAAAAATGTAATTCCTGCGGAAAGAAATCAGGCTATTAAGTCATTCTAGACTCGATACACAAACGCTGAGAAACAGATGACGAATGAGGAAGAACAGCGCAAGTAAACCCGAAAGTCGTCAAGTCGTGATACATATACGGCATCGTGGCATCATAATCATCATCGTGGCATACCATCAAAACGCTGGAAACCTCGGCCCCAACTTACATCAACTCCAATACGAAGACCGGTATCTCATATCCGCCCCGACACTTGGCGATCGCACCTTCCCAGCATGTGACCGC
Source organism: Aspergillus lentulus (assembly GCF_010724455.1). The sequence continues at coordinate 9,532 of NW_022983943.1, read as the reverse complement.
AAGTATCCCGAAGAACTGGCATTCTCCTCGATCTCGTCCGGGTAGACGGTCCGCCAGGAGGGCGGGGGCGGGCCGGCGGCACTCTGGCTCTTGCTGCGCGTGCGCTGCTGACGCTTCTGGCGATGTTCCTCGCATTTCTTCTTGAACTCGGCGCGTTCTTTGCGTTTCTCGTCGGCTTCTTTCCACTCGGCGATGGCGCCCTTGATGCCCAGCGCGGAGAGGCCGATGCTGGCGGCGTCGGCGAGGTTGGCTTTGATGCGCCGCCGGCGGGCTTCTTCAGGTGACATCTCGCCCTCCTTCACCATCTTCATGCGCTGCTTGCGCTTCTCCATGTTCTGGTGCAGCCCGTGCGCTGCGTGGATCGTGGCTATGGTGGCTAGACCTGCCGTCATGAGGGCCTGGTGGTTGAGCTTCTTGCGCTTCTTTTTCTCATCGGAACTGTCTCCCAGGTCAGAAGATGATTCACTGTCCGAGGTGGAGTGGTGGAAGCCGTCGTCATCAGCACGTGAGGCCCTGGCTCCCGACGTAGTGGTGATGGCAGAACTTGGCCGTTGCGTGGCATAAACAGAACGAGGTCGACCTACATCTCTGGAGTGCCTGGCCCGTCTGGCCCCAGGCTCACTATCCCGATCGCTGTCCGAATAGTCATCGTAGCGTGAGGGCCGCCCACGATGTCTTCCTCGCCGGTCATCCCTGTCCTTGTCCTTGTCCCCTAGGCCCAGCGCTTCCATGCCTTGGTTGATGTAGTCCGACACGCTCTTGCTCCGCTTGCGCGAGCGATGGCGACGCGGCGAGTCACTATCATCGTAGCTGTCGCGTGAGCTGGACCGGCCGCGGTGACGGGACCGGGAGCGGGACTTGAAGCGCTCGTAGGCCTCCTTGCCGACTGCAGCCAGAGCGCCCGTGGCGGCAAGGTTCTTGAGCTTGCTGTCGGAGCCACGACCGCGAGACTTGGATCTCGACTTTGACCGTGGTCCGTTCACGAAATGGTTGGCCGCCAGCCCCGCAAGAGTGGACTCGACGATGTGGCGCTTCGAGTGCTTGTTCGGGTCACGGTCGACCAGCCCATCTGTACCCGCGGCGGTAATTGCAGCCGTGAGGACCCGTTTGCCTTTCTCGCCGGCCCACTCACCGGGTTCCTTGCGAACACGGAAGGCCTCGACAGCTGCCGCGGTCAGCGCAGCCCGGGCAGCCTGAGCCATGCGCTGCTCGCTTATGCCGCGACGGTGACGGTCTCTGCTGCGAGAGCGCGAGGGAGAGTACGAGTGTGACCGGCCATTGTGACCATGGGAGCGACCACGGCTATGATCACGGTGTCTGGAAGCCGACGACGACGCTGCTGCTCCCAGACCAAGAGCGCCCAGGGCCTGCTCGGAAAAAGACTTGCGCCGTCTACGATGTGGAGAGCGGCTGCTTGATGGAGAACGGGAGTATTTGTGGCGGTCACCTATATTCGTCAGCACTCATCACCTTTTATCTTTTCCCCCGTCCATCAACTCCCCATCTATCGCTCCCTTAGGCAATACATACGTCTGTCGCCCTCATGTCTCGAACGATGCTCATGGCGGGGTCGATACGAGTAATCCGAGTCCTCGTAATAGCCTCCCCTCCTGCCGTTCAGCGAATGAGATCTGCGCACCCCCTCCTGCCCGGTACCCCCTCGAGACCGTCGTGAATTCGGGGGGTACCCATAACCGTATTCGTAGCCATAATCGCTGGGGGGATAATGACGGGGCACGTCATCCAAGGACTCGCTGCTTCCGTCGCGACGACGAACAAGATCCGTTGGGGCCCGACTGCGAGGATCACCGTAGTAGTAGGGGTTTTCCTCATAGCTGGGGGGTCCTGGCCGGGGGTATCGATCGCGGGCGGGATGGTAGTGACGATCGTCGTAGTAGGCCATTGTCAGCAGTGGTAGCACTAGCTGGTACGGAGTAGTTGAATCTAAACGAGATGAAGGCGGTGCATATGGATGAGAAAAGGATGAAGATGGGATCGAAGAAAGCAGATGGAAAGAAAGGACTAAGGTAAAGAAAAGCAAGCTGACACCCCAAAAGGGCCAAAGCGGGGGCAAAACAAGCGGGCTGAAAAGAAGCGCCGGTGACGTATCTGGATGGAACTGGTGAAACTCGAGTCGAATGAGAATGGTTTCACTGGACCCCCATTTCATACTTTGATACTTATCCATTCATTTGCCGCCCTGTCGAGGCGGTGCTCAACTGACTGTGGCATGATCCGTCTCTTGCATCTGTTGTTCTTTGTGGCTCCTCTTCTTCTTCTTTTCTCTTGGCCTCAGCCTCAGGCACTCGGTGTCAGCTGTCCGGTCACTCAGGTATCCATCAGGCATCTATTTGACAAGGACTGGGCATCAAATTAGCTAATCAGGCATTCAGGCGCACCTACGTCATGCTGCGTTGCAGAGTCTGGAACATGGAAGAGGGATAGAAGAGGGATCATCAGCCCCATTTACTTTACAGGTTATTATTACTATCTACCTTCGATATTCACGTAGTGATATGATATACTTATCAAGCACCCGAGGTTTCTCCGGCTCCATCTCTGGGTCCATCGGTTCCTGTTCCAGAAGCCCTAGTACCGTGGTTCCAGTGCCTAAGCTTTTGATCTCTATATAGCGAATATAACTAACTATTCCTGTCATCTCTCCATGGAGATTGTCCAGTCTTGTCTACAAACTCAATACTTTTTACTCGACCAAACTATTGAGGGAGCTATGTTCGAAGACATGCAGCAACGATTCGTATCGTATTGAGAATGATATTTCGTATCATTTAGGGATGATAGCGTCCTTTTGCTGGTCATTATCAACCAAAATAGAGAGTACTGTACATGGCGGCAAAGGCCCTTCATGGACGTCCTCAGATCACGCGTCATGGTATGCACGCAGAATGAAAAGGCATATGGAGGAAAATGAAAAATGCTGAAAAGCTGGTCTCACAAATCAAAATATGAACAACACGGCCATTCGACCGGGAAAACATGCAGGAAGATGATACATGGTATAAACGAGTCGTTCCACCCGACCGGAATCCGTAGAAATAATGCTAGCCGTTTTTGGCCATCTTTTATCAGACGGTAGGAGTCAAAAATCTTTGAGATGAATAAAAGTACCAGAGAAAGGGTGCTGCACAGCAGCCACCATCTGCACCTCTTCGATATAAACGCCGTGACTCCAACGGAATCAAAAGCTGGACGCATTGAGAGTCGTCCACCTGAATAGAAAAAAACTTGGATAGAATATATGGCAAACCCCCGCGTCTGCCTTGACAACCTTCTCATGAATCCTCTTCAACTCATTGTCACCTCAGGCATCGTCTTCTCATTATCAGCTCAAAGAGAGTCATCAACTCAGTAAGGCGAATGCCGACGTTGGCTTCCGCTAGACGTCGTCATATTCATGGTACTCGTGCTGCGGTGATAGACATGCCCATCCGTCTGCGACTGACTCGTCGACCGCGAATGGCTGTATGGTGGGCTGGTTCGCCCTGTTGCCCACTGGCTGCTGGCAGCCTCGCCATCGCGGTCGCCTATTCCCGAAGGCATGTCTTCTGAATGCGTGCGGTGAGTTCGGATATGTTGTTTCATGTTATCCTTTCGAGTAAAGGCCTTGTTGCATATTGGACAATGCACACTTTTCTCTCCCGTGTGTTTTTTGCCGTGGCGTGCGGCGTGGCCCGAAGTGGTGAAAGTCGCTGAACATCCATGGCTGGCCGCGAACGGACACGGGTATTTGTTCTTTCTGGTCCCTTTGGCACCGGTTGCATCTTTAGATCCGCCAATGGATCGCGGCGGGGATGGGGGATCAGACACCGAATGGCCGCTCAGGCGCTTCTCGGCGGGTGCAATCGTGGGAGGGGGGTAAGCGTACGAGTCTTGTCGGCCAGAGCGATAGTAACTGACCGCGCTGTTCTGAGTGATGTAGTCGTAGGAAGAGCAATCAGAGGAGCCAGGCGACGCGGGCTGCATCGCTTCCGAAACTGGATCAAACGGTTGTCGTTTTACCCTGCCTGGAGATCGTGCAGTAGACTCTGTGTAGGCAGCTCCATAGCTGTAGTCGGGTAACAAAGTTCGTGGCTGTTGCTCTGAATGCTGCGAGTATGATGAAGAGGTGGATGGCTGTCTGGAGACCCCGGGGCTCGATCGAACTGCAAATGATGGGTGGTCATCATTGTTCAAGATGGAAACGAAGCTTGACTTGCAACTGGCCATCTCCTGACCCAGCAGTCTTACTGACTGCACCTGAATTAAAGGATGGCTGATTAGCACTTCGCTCTGGCTTCGTGTCTGTTATAAACCCTCAGTCCATATTTGATATCCCCTGGCTTGCTTTCTCCGCTCGTTCTGTCTTCTATCCATGAACAAGTTCAAGACTGTGTGACTGAGGCCGCAAAAGACCACCCGTCCATCCCAGATGAAAATGCTCAAAGAAAGTAGAAGAGGAAGAAGACAAAAGAAGGGAAGATGCGCACAGGAAACTCTCAGAAAAGAAGAACTCGGTATGAAAAGAAGACGGACGAACCAGCTGCCTTTGAATATGTTTGTTCCTTTGCTCGTGAAACACGACCAGATCTGCAGAGAGCACAACTGATTGCGCTGATCGGACAGCAGAAGCGTGATAAGTAAACTAAGGCGTCTCTGCCTTACGGTCTGCCGTCTTGACGCTGCTGGATTCCCGGATGGGTCTTACACAGCCCTTTTGATCGTAAGAAGAGCCAAGGGCCAAGAACGATCCACCGCCAATCGATAGAAGTCGGTATGGAGCAGTTATCGCAGAGCAAATCCTCCTGTTCTCTTGGCAGAAAGAAATCGATCGTTGGAGCGTTGCGATGCCCTTGACAGAGGTTTCAAACTGGACCGGTCGTAGTGCTCGCCTTATGCACCAGAGAGAAAACTCGACAGAATTTCTCTGGAAATGCGTGATGTAGAATTCTTGCCACGCTCCTTTAGAAACGTGCGAGGCGAGAAAAATACCAATGCCAGAAAATTAATGGAGCCCAATGCTCTAGTTCACGTGCGATAATGAGTTTAGCGGTAGTTGAGATGGTCACCAAATTATGACAGAATCGATGAAGATAGCAGACTGGATGGCCGATAGATCCCTCGATGAGGAACTAGTCCGATAACTGCTTGATAAAAAGTAGGAGAGATGATATGTCAATGATGGACGGTATATGTGGGAGCGATTATAGAGGAGGGGGAACGGAAGAGTCGGATTAGGAAAGAAAAAAGAGAGTAGAGGGGCCTGAGAAGCGGAAATCAGATTGATGATCGGAGAAAAGGTGATGAATGACAGGAAGTCAGGAGAAGGGAGAGATGGAGCAGAGAGAGAAAAAATATGAAGCCAAAGAGTATTAAAGGAAGAAGAAGTAGCAGACGACGACAACGGCAACGACGACGGCGACGACGACGAAGACTGACTACAGAGGTTAGCAAGAGCATCTTGAAACCCGTCCAGGGTCTCCGGAGGAGCTCTGGCCATGCTGAAAGTCAGTGAGCAATGAATAAACTAGTGGCTTGGTGGTTTGAGTACAAGAATACAGAATCCACAGCACTAGTGGAGGGAGTGGAGCTGAAAATAGGCATCTTCATTTGTAGAATATTAAGACAAAATGCCCAATAATCAACCCAGATGGAAGCAATAGATGGATGTATTATTTTGATATGTAGAAAGATAGATGGTCTTAGGTCAGCCGTAATTTGGACAAGTATGGTCTTACCCCTATTACAAGCATGTATACCAGAGAGGTACAGAGGGAAGTAAATTTGCCAAGGTACGACAAAAGAAATCAGTGTCTATCTCACTGTATATTGTCTGATGTCTGAAATTGAAATTAATAGATACCTTATTTTTTGGAGTGCGAAATATGGAACACATGCATACGCATTGTCAAGGAGATTCTAGGAAGATTACTCCGTGGTCCATGGCATAAATGTGGCTCAGGTATCTCCGAAGTACACCCAGAACTTGGGCACACTAGTTGGCTGATACTGGGGTCCGGTAACAACTAACAAAAAGTTATGGGGCGTACCAAGGGAATAGCCACAGTATTGTGGGTGTGTGAGCTTTAGTCTACGGGGGTCAATTACTCCGCTGACTACGCCAGGAGGGGTTTGTCAGGTACTTGTATTCTCTGGTACATGTTTAATCTGATGGTCTACTTATACCTAAGAAAGCTACCACAGACCGCAGGCGGCATACAATAGTACCATGATGCTGAGTGAAGAGAAGATAGGTACCAGTATTAGGATATGAATTGTTCTGATACCTAATCCTCCGTCGTAGTAATATTTTACTGCCTACGTAAAATATAGACTGTAGACCCTTCATCTGCAGAACCCTCAGGACCCCGTTCAAACCAGGTTTATCGCTCCACCACCATTGGCTGCGCCCCTGGCTGATACGTGTGTCCGTCGTCAGCTAGATAGTCTAGCGAAGGCGTGAATAAATAGATTAATACCGTAGATATTATTTTGAGCAAACAGGATGACATTCGAGGTAAGGGATTGGTCCCCGGTTAGGTCGGCTGTAGTGCCGTTGATGTGGTGTCTTGTGGAAGTGACTAAAAAGTTCCAAAAGTCCCTGCTCCTAGTAGAAGCGACTAACTCAGGATTGATTAGGGTAGGCTGGCATACCAATGACAAGGGAGAAATAGATTGCTGGCGTCCTTAGCATTTATAAACCTAGGAGTCTGGAGTCTTGGGTGCAGTGTGGTACCTTAGTTAATTAACTAAATAATACATAGACACTGTATTCCTCCGGAAGGAAATTTCTGCATGTAAATAAAGAAACTTGGAGGCGGAACTCAAATACTGATTATGCATGGGCATACCGGAATTCCACCTTAAGAAGTAAAATAATATTGGGATTACCAAAAACAAGTACATACGTACTGTTCCTGAGATTTATTCGATTATTTGCTCCTAGATCAGCGCTGAAAGAGTTACAAACCGAATACTCTATGAATTTATCAGATTAGATCTAGGTATGTCGATGTGCTTTGTACGGATAAGCAGCTTTGGCAGCTCGTGCTTGGAAGAAAGTCCTTTTGCCTATTATGACCAGGGTTTGTTTTCCCTCCGCTCTGTACCTGCCCTGTATAATAACCCCGGACAAGCTTTTACCCATACAGGTTCCCATCCTTTCCAAAGTCCCGCAAGTGCAGTGGTCAAACAACAATTTGTGCATTGAGTCGTCAGAGGTATTTACAGAATTATCAGAGAGTTCCTTAAGGCCCTCTTCGCTTCTCAGCCGAATTGACTTATGTCGATGTATCTCGGCCATCATAATTGCGAATGCCGAGTTTGATTGCACATCAGATAATCAATAATGATTATCAAATCCCTTTTTGGGTACTCTTGTCCGCCCGTCTCGGATTTGTTATGGTCAGAAGTGGGAAACCCGAGTACGGCTGTATGTAAGTAATTGTTACTTTCTGTATGTGGCTGAGCTCCACTGTGGATGTACCTTACCATTCTCTTTCACACGAATTGTTTTCCAGTGCGGTCTAGGTAGTGAGTTAACCTGACTACTCTGTCCCATTCCATTCCATCAGTGTTCTCGAAAACCAGACTAAAGCTTCAAATCTATTCTCATACCGCTGGTTTGCACCCATAACGGGTTAAGTCCTCGTCTACTCGTCGAACTGTCTGAACGAACCAGAAGCCACAAGCCACATGCTGACCCTGATTTGGTTAAGGGACAACATAACTCGCTTGATGATAGGCGTGTCCTGATCGTGGTCTAGTTTCCCTTTCTGCTAAATGATCATGATGTCCATGCTGAGCAGAGCTCCTAAATCCAGCAATTCCTCTGGACACATGATGAATTGCGCATACGCGTTGTCAACGTTGACTCGATGGCTGAGGAGCCGCCCATAACTCCATTAAGATAATGAGCTCGGGCTTAGATATCATTAATCTCAAACTGGCCTGTCCGGTGTCGCAACTGTTTAGCATCAGAGATCAGGCCACTCCCACTATTGCCGAAAGAATTACTCCACATAATTGCAACATACGCGTCAGGAGGCTAGCAGTCAGCGGGAACTCTTTCTGTGGAGCTTCCGCATCTTACCCATGAACTGAGGTCTGTATATTCTGACTCCTTCAGCATGTCATGATGGTTTCGGCGCAGAAGGGCACAAGCATGCGAGCTATTACTGTTGTTATGCAGGGGCGAATTCAGCAAAATGATATACTTCAAAGCATGGCGCATGCGTCTTTGACTCCTTGGATGTCCCTTTTTTCCCAAGGAAGCCCGTCTCATCTTTCACAAGCGCAAACCCATATCTAAACCAAACCTGAGAATACCTAACGCATAACGGCAGGTGACATATGGCGATAGCGGCTAAGCTGATGAGGAAAGTGACACGTCGCCAAGATTCGACCAAAGCGCTGATCATCACTCGCTGAGAGTCTAGACACTGCTCATCAACATCACTGATTCCTGCCCGCATAGAGGGGTAGGAGCGATTGTCATCATAGGACCGGTATCAGGGGCTGTGCCGACACGCTCATTGACTTGATCGTACATCTTGCCGTAACTGCGAGGAACTGTAAGCACATCACCTTCCAGAGCTGGACCTGACGCGAAGGAATGGGCAAGCATTGCAGCCGCGTCGAGGGTTACGTATACCATAACTCTGCTCTAAGCCTCTAACTGGTACGGATTAAGCCTCCTTGAATCATGAGTTGAGAAGGCTAAAGCGGGCTACGTAGTCCCTACACTAGCTTGGGGCTATCTAATGCCGCTTGAATGTTTCCAGTTTTCACAGTGTCCCTAACTACTACCTACTATTCTAACTGTCTAAATTTTCAGACGAGTTGAAGACCCTAGCTGTGCTGCACTGATTAGTGAGATGGCTCATCGTCTCACCGACAACGGACTACCAGATAAAGTTGATCTCGTCTCCCGTTATTATTGTTCCATTATTGACCTTTGTCCTGTAACACGGATACCACAAGTGCCGACGCCGAGGCTTACCTCGTACCCGTCGTATTCGTATTCGGCCAGGTACATGGTTACTCCACCAGCCGATCATCGTACGGTAAGATATTTCCTATTGCCCATTTCAGAAACACGTAGCGTACCATACTCAAGCTGATGCATCGCAGAACAACCCGTCCTGTCTACGGAGTACACCCAAATAGTCCCCACCGTTCCCAATAATCCCATGCAGCCCAACCTCAATCGAGTCCAGATCGCGATTCTTTGTCTGGCTTGTCTGGAAGATGAAACATTACCAATCCGGCATACATTGTGCAGCCAGGGCCTGCAAATCCAACCGCAAGCGTACGCTGAGCTCTAGCCCAGCATCTACATCGCCGACGTTCGGCTTAGATACTCAGGCTACTCTGCCCCAAAGTTCCGACCCTGTCTCAGTTCTCAACCCTAAAATTAGCCTGACCGCCAACATGCGCCAGATCGGAGGCTTACAAGTGGTTAGAACTAGAACCCCTGTGGAAGACTAATTCTATTTTTTTTTTTTTTTTTTTTTTTTTTTTTTCCCTTTTCGGA